>PQWD01002737.1:50245-92695 GCA_019425675.1 Leucinodes orbonalis | reverse complement strand
GACTTCAACATTATGGACACATCATTCTCTAAAATTGTATAAGACGGGCACCGTAACGGACGATCGCAACAGGGAACTTGAGTTGTCATCATCATCATATCATCAGCTCATTAAACGTCCCCACCGAGGGGCACGAGCCTACCCGTATAGGTGATTAGGCCTTAGTCGTCCACGCGGGCCCAGTGCGGATTGGACGACTTCACACACAACCTTCGAATCTCTCGCAGGCGTGCATGAAGGTTTCCTCACGATGTTTTCCTTCACCGTAAGAGCGTCGGATAACGTACATATATTTTTTCAAAATTCGAAAACACATTGGTACGTGTCGGGATTTGAACCTCAGCCCTCCTGGTAGGAAGGCGACAGTCCACACCATTGAGCCACCGACGCTCACTTGAGTTGTATATTGTTTCAATAGTTTCCTATTAAAACAATATACAACTAATTATTACATCGTATTCGGTAAAAGTGAGTTACAGACTTCCAACAGTAAAATTCGGTACATGACACCACTGATCGTTGACATTTTTTTTTGAACTGTCAAAAAGGAATGTTTCCATATATTTTGTATGAGATAAGTGATATGTGACGTAACTACACACTATCATCGATTGACCTCATGTTAATTGGTTTTAATGTATTTAAAAATACAATATTGCAAATGAACAAAAGTGATCAATGAAACGCATAAAAAAGGTGCGCTCTTATAAAAATATGGTTCGGTATTTTAGTGCGGGTGTGGAAAATACCGAATTAATAAGAAAGCTACCTCAGTGAAATCCATAACTGTATATAGAAAGAAAACATATTGGGCGTCGTAACCGACCCCGTGAGATTTATTGGTCCGCGCAAATCAGCCGTTAATATTAACGCACAAGTGCAGCCGGCCCTAATCTCGAAGGAATAGCCAGTCTTCCGATTCGTAGAAATCAAACGAACAATGGCGTCAGTTTAATAAATGCTCCAGATTCAAATTGCGAAAGTTAGCAGATGGCGCGCATAATCGTTTTGGTTCCAGCAAATTATTTTCCTCACAACATCGTTTCTAAATAATTTTCTGCGTTTGATTGTGTTGTACCTAACCAAGATGTACGATTGCGTTTGTCGTGATATGTATGCTCTGGGTGACCGCAGTGTTGTAATTTAGTGCTGGCTAGTATGTAAATTAAATTAACGTTATTTAAATTGCTAGTAACGCATAATGCAAATTGTTACTTACAGTTTGTTGGTGGAGCTAAATATTTTTGTATGATTTATAAAAAGGACGTGTACGTTTACTCGACGCCTTTACGTTAAGGAAAACATTGTGAGGAAACCTGCGCACGCCTAAAAGAGACTCAAAGGTTGTGCGTGTAGTCGGCCAATACGCACTAAGCCCGCGTGGGCGGCTAAGGCCTATACTAAACATGAGCTGAGATGATGATGAAACAAGAGGTATGAGTTACTTATTTTAATGAATGTATAAATATTCCTATTACTCTTCTACTAGACAATAGGAATATTCATATTTCGTTAGAGAAATTCTAAAATAATAAATCAATCCAATTGTTAGTATGATTTTAGCATTACTTAAGACATAGAAGTGGTAATTTTAGGATAATTTGAAATTTCAATACTTGTGATTTACATACTCTTTTTCATAATAAATTGGAAACCCGATCTGAGACGGCTCGTGTCGTGACTCTATCGCTGTAGAACTTGTACACGTAAAAACACTTACGTAACATGTAGGAGACCTAATACGCGGAACAGTTTTCGTTTCTCGACTGATTTACGACTTCCACCTTATTAATATTAAAAGGGAACTCTTCTTGAACTCACAGAAAATGCAGAGAATCACATTGATTGAGTTTCAGACCTGTTACTGAGTGACATTTCACAACCATATTCTTATTTAGAACATGTTTCGGAAATCGTTTACTCACCCATGCAAAAAAAAAACAGAACTCTGTCGTTAGATGTGTTCAGCCTTCACCGTTAAATCTTTACAAAATAATATAAAATACCAGGCAAATTGCGACCTATCCATTCTTCGTTCACCAAATCCAAACAGTTCTGGCTTGCACTTACCGAAGGCACTACCTCCTCTGTGATTTCTATTAGCACCTTTGGGTTCATTCCCTTGGCACTAGATCATAATATTTTGCACTTTTTTATAAACAAAATTATTTGTTCATTCAGAAGGTAATATATTGATTTGAAAAACACGTTTTATTTCTTAATCCGCTCACATAATACAACAAACCTCCTAATCCATCGCATCACTGTAACTGTAGCAAAAGAAATCAAAAGGAATTCTTTATAGGGTAGGTTAAGGCTTAATTCCGATTCAAATGTATTCGCCAGTAGCCGTAAGAGTGATGTGGGTCGGTGTTAGATCATTCGTAACATTACCACAACTGAACACAATGATCTTATTAGAGCTATTGCTCTCAGTATACTATTTGATTATAATTGCAAGGATCCAGTGATATGAAATAACTTAACACATCAGGACTTTATTTTCAGTTTTTATGATAAGCGTCGCAAATATAAGTGGTTACATAAGTTTATGCTATAACTTTACAATAGCAGATAATTTCACTATTTCAGACCAATTGGAATATAAAACCATCTTTATTATTTCTATTTCAAATATAGAAATCCAAATATTCCTTAGAGATTTTCACCTTAGTCATTATAAAGAAATAAAAGATACATTTTCATATTCTACGAACCAGAATATTGACTTGGGATTTGTGGGGACCTCCAGTCAGTCATCCCTTTGATGTTTAGTTATTGAGAACATTTATTTTATTTCGTTTACAAAATTGCTTTTTAAAATCAATGTCTGAAGTTTAAGTGGCCCGTCACCTTAAAGCTAACTTATGTTTCGACCGAAACGAAAGCTAGCTTATGTTCCTCCCGTTTTCTACCAATTATTCAATTTATAACTTGAAACAAGCAATAACAAGGTCATGAAAACGTCGGTTTCGGTAAAACTGACATATTACAGTCAGAGTCCTACTTTCATTTTAAAATAGTCAAAATTTATTGTAACTACAAATTTTAACAACAAAGACATATCTACTGATCGTTACAAAGAATATGAAGACACGATATCCAAAAATTACTCAGCTATTTTTAGAGTGTAAATGCAGGTGCGATATTTAAATGAAATCAAACAGATTTTGGCAGCGTATGACTGCTTTCGATTCAAATGAATGCACACCCTCGTCTGCTCCGACTTGACATGGGTATGCGTATTTTGGTGCTAATAAAGGCAATGTTCTTATTAGCTTTGTTGGTTTAACTTGGGTTTGTTTGGTATCGTTTGGTTTGGTAAGGAAACAATTACAGTACTTTCTAAATTTTCTAATGATTTTACTTGATTTTACCACGTCCTTCTTCGAGTAAAACTAAGAGTAAGTGAAGATGCATAAAATTGGAATCGCAGCATAAAAGATTCGCAATAAAAATTAACAAATAGTTAACAAAATAATCTTAATAATCCTTAGTTTATGAATTATATTATATAACATAATATGAATTACATTGCTAATATAACAATTATGAATTATATTGCTAATTAAAATATGTTAACGAAATTTTAACGATACGTTTGATTTCCCTCCGATTAATCAGTTCCTAAGTAATGTGAAAATCGCAATAAGGAAAGCCAAACACATTTAACAAGCAATCTTCCTCTTTTATTGCCTTATGCCACGGGAAACATCTGACATTAATTCCAATAAGGGTGCAAATAACATAATAATAAAAAGTTAAATTACCTTAGCTAGACCACGGCTTCACAACAGCAAAATTTTATTTAGAATTTGTAATTACTAGATGGCGCTGTATGAATGTCTTCGTCTCTGTTAAAGTTTTGCAAAAGTTGTGTATTGTTCCCCTTTGAAATTAAAAAAACCATTCTTATATGTATTTATCTTCTGAGATTAGCTAACAATTACCTTTTTAAATTTGTTCTTGATATAATGCATTATTCGCGACGGTGTCTTCATAAACATTATTCCTAATCCACATAAATACATGAATAATCACAAATATTTACTTTCAAGCAAAGGAACCTTGTACATCATTCGATTCAAATAAATATCTTAGGATATATCGCAGTTTAAAAATCACCAACGTAAACGAAGTAGCGGGTCAAAGTAAATATTAGACCAAAGTCCCACGCGGACAAAGTCGCGCGCAAAAACTAGTAAGGAAATCGCGCGTTCAGGCGCATACCACCATCCCATTTAAAACCACAAAGCGTAAGTATCCCAAAATATTAGCTTTTAGTTTACATTTTAGTAAACTCATTGAGCGGAATCCGCCCCAACCAAATGATTTTGAAAATTGTAAGCAAACAAAGTTAAATTTATGTTGAAGGGATAATATAAATAACAGTTGACTGCATTTAGTTATATCGAAACCGTTATATTATATTTCGGAGAATCGAGCTAAAGCCCCAACCCCTCCACTCCCCTCACGTACCCTTTTGTATGTATACATACCTAAGTAGCTATCATATAAAAGTATATAAGGTCTCCGTTGAGTACGACCGCTCTTAATACTACCTTTGTAATGCAAACAAAGAACTAATTGCTTCTTACCTTGTGGGACTAAACACAATAACGTGATCTAATTGCTACATCGTATTAGTACCTATTACGCATCGTTTCTCAAGAAGTATGCTCAATTTAAAACATGATTTTTATGTTTTAGGAGGCTTATAAGCGTACAGTTAATCTGCCCCCAATGCACCAAGACATGAACCTACCTTTTCTCGAAGTGTTTCGTCGTTTTAAGGGTTTCGTAGCCAAATGGCAAAAAACCAACCCTTATAGATTCATCATCAAACTCTAATAGTTATCATCAAACACTAGACAAAAAAATTGTGTATGTATACGGAATGGCGAAATGTTTATATTTGTGGATATTTATTTATAACAAGATTTAATCTCATCCATATATATGACATTAATTAAGAAATTTATTTAAGCCTTGTCATATTTTCTTGAGGATTAAGAATAATTCGATGCCATTATCCAAGCGAGAACATGAAATATCCTCGATCGACTTGTTCACATAAAACACATTAAATAATAATCGAGAAGAGCATTCACTTTTATTTGGGTGCTTGATTTCACGATCCTTTGTGACAAGTGCCCTGAGAAGGACGTTGGAATCGAGTGTAGGTATTTTGGATAATAAAAGAGTCATCCACTCGACTCTAAAGAAAATAACACACAATGGTAAAGGTAAGGGAAGTCGCATCGCACGAAACACTCAAAACGTTCTGTCCCGAAAATTGGGCTCTCCCAAAACACTTAACTTATTTTCATAAGAAGAACAAAAATATGCTTGACGACAGTATAATTAATGCTAAGCCAATTGATTTCATAAATTGTTTCTTGCCTACTTACGTCTTGACAAAAAAATGAATTGAATAATGGAATGAAAGTCGTCTAGGTAGGTACCACCGCAGTGTCAGATATCATCCCGTGAAACAGGAGTGTTATGCTCTTTTGTTTTTCGGGATGAGGGCACTGTAGCTAGTGAAATGACCGGGTATAAGAGACCTAACATCTGTTGTCTCGGATGACGGGCGCAGAGCGGCATTGATGGAGAATAATAACTGTCTATCATTTGTCTTTTAATGTCGCTCTGTCATGGTCTGGCGTATCACTTAACATCAGGTGAACGTCCGGACCATCCTGTACACTTTTTTTGTATTTTTTTTATGTTATAAGTGCGCACCCAGTGATGAGCCATTTCTGCCTCCAACGGATTCTTCATGCGTGTCGGTAAACAACATTTACATCATACATAACAAATAAGGAAAAAATACATATGTGGAACTGTTACGGTTTTCGCAGCCCACACACGGCGCATAAAATAAAACTAATACAAATTTCGTTAAAATATTAAAGATTATTTTACTGCATATTTACCTTTAGTCGTTAATCTTAACATAATATAAAATTTGATGAAAATAAAGAAATACTTTAAATATTTACAGCCCAACCAGTAGTACTACTATACTAACTAGTATACTACACAAAGTTTGTTGGAAACCGATCTAGATTCCTAGAACTCGTAAGCAAAGTTCTACGTACGCAAAAACTCAGGAATTTGAGTGTCGTCCGGCGTTTCTTACCTTCAGTGTAAGATACGATGCTTTGATCAAATTTATCCAAAAAAGTATTGCCGCAACAGCAATATAAAAAATATATTACGATTAAATAAGCATTTATTCCTTAACATCTGGATCAAAATATTGAGTTCACAGGCCGTAATTTAAAATGATCTGACATCGAGGCCTCTCATAATATTACAAAAACATTTTCCTCAAGAAAATAAGTAACGCTTATTAATCGTTGCGTGTTATATTTCCATCGCAGGTGTTCGAAGAATATATCAAAATACAATTCAAGCCCATTTATGGATTAAAATTTGGAATAAGATATTTATAATATTTAGCTTTGAAAATGTTTCAGTTTGACAGGGATAGGATATTATTTTATATTCACTTGTTTTAAATTCGAAGTCGTTGTTACTTATATTTTTTATCATAGTTATATATATATAATTTACTAACACATGCTGATTAAATAAGGTACAAGTATGTGATAAAAAGTAAGGCAGGATTGTATTTTTCATATTTCAGTTTCCATCAGTGTGATGATGCCAAGCACGACAACGATATTCATGAATAAATAATTATGTACTTTTTTGTACTCTAGGTTTTAAAAAAAATCTCTTATATTATTGGTGTTATAACTTTATAGGCCGTGTTTTGATGTTATGTTTTTGATTATAATTAAAGAGTTATAACTGATTTTTTTTTATTTTATTCAAGTTTTATAAACATTTACATAATTGGAATGCGTATTACGTTAGACGAAAGATTGTGTGGAAAAACATGGGAATAGTTGACAGATGTATTTTTTAATCTATAGTAGTGTTCTAGCATTGAACATTATTCTTAACACCGTGGTCGTACTAGGTAGTACCCACAGATTTCATTGTATATTCCGATGTCTGTGGTAGTACCGTTCATGCACGATCACAATAGATGGTGATGATTGATGACAATGATTATCTTGATTTCAATGTGGTACAAATAAATGATAAAATATGTACGTTTTGTTACTATAGATTTCAAAAAAAGTACTTTCACATTTTGAAGTTAAACTGCAAAATTTTGATACTAACACGAGAATTTTTTCCTATTCCAGTTATATTCTTATTACACTTAAGTTTTAACTACAATGTTTCAACCATATTTGCTGTGAAAAAATAATAATAAAAGGTCTCCGCCCATTTAATCTTTTAAAATAATCATAGTTTTGCTGTAAATAAACAAAAACAAGTTTAATGTTTTCTAATAAAACCCTTTATTGAACCTCACGGTCAGTGTACACTGACCACCGACGCTTTATTACTGACTGTTAACAGCCTCCGTGGCGTGTTCAACAAGCCTATTACTGTATAGTGACCTCATAAACTTCACCGGTCTAGGGGGGATTAGGTATGGCCTGACTACTCGTAACAAGCTAGGCGTTCATTACACGTTTTAAATCAACCATTTTTGTTCGCTGAAAAAAAAAGATATCTATTTATCGCAGCTTATTAATTCTTATTATCTGTGTATAAGCTTTTACTCCTATTTCTTAATAACCATCTTCAGTTAGAGCCGAATTCTCAAGGAATGTTTTAAAAAAAGTGTTGGTTGTACCTAACTGGCTTGGTGCTCATTTTATCGGGGCCTTATAATTTAATGTGTGCTAGAAATACTGTTTCTAACATTTGTAAATGTAAATATTTTTCAGTATAAATTTCTATAAGTAAATCTTAATAACAATAACAAATATATTCAGTTCTGTGTGAATTCGGCCAATCAGCACTGGACCGCGTGGACGACTAAAGCTTATACACCCGGGTAAGGGTAGGTCAGTGCCCCTCAGTGGGCAACTTTGAATGAGCTGGTGAAAATCATTATGACGTGTGTATATTGATGAAATTATAAGTTTTTCTCTGAGTATCTTTTCCTTTGGAATTTATCTAAATATTTAGTTGAGCAGAAACATAGACAAGTTTCTTTAAGACTATTGAGCTTCTTTGGAAGCTCTTCAGATTACTCTAAAAGCATGTCGACGATCAGTGAAATTTCGGCAAAAACACCTTTAAGCTATCAGAATGTATAATGTTCAATGAAATTAAATTAAATACCACCAGTTTGAAATGGCTATAATAGTAATACTTTTGCTTCATTATACTGAAAAGGCTAAGCTGACTCACAAAGGACTTCTAATCGTCTCTAATTAAGTGTTACCCTTTGTGTTGTTGGTATTTAGTTAAATCTATTCATATGGATATAATTACAATGAGGCTTTGTTCTCATAACTAGGCCACTCAGGTACGAAATGTGGGTCTTCACCGTGTCTTATATAGGCTTTGCATGTTTATATCTGTCCGAACTTACAAAAGAGGTACTAAGCCGGCCCCATCAGCTCTACTACTTAGTATAAAAGAAATGAAGATGTTGGTTTTGTAGTGGTTTTATACCATTAGGTATTTATAAAAAGCTTTAAAAATACAATTGATATCAACTTTATACATACCTACACCTTTTACGGGTACGTTTAATGAGCTAACGATGATATTATTAATAATTATATAATATTTCCATAGCGAAGGACTGGGATATCTGACGCAAAATAAGGGAGACCTATGTCCAATAGTGGTTACTATATATATATAAATAAAAAATAAATAAAGCTCACGCCTTGGTCCCAGAAGGGTAGGCAGAGAGGTATATATATGTATATATATCTAGTTTTCTTTGAAATTCTTTGTAAGATTAGGTAAATAAAGGTAGAATTTCCTAAACCTAAATTTTTGCCTCACAGTTAAAAAAAATCTTTATTGTTATCTATCTATAAATTAAATTGTTTTTTGTTTTACTAAACATAAAATATTCACATATATCTTATCGAAATTATAAATGAATGCTATCCGACATTTTACGCTGAAGGAAAATATCGCGAGAAAACCTGCGCACGCATGCGAATAGATTCAAAGATTGTGCTTGCAGACGGCCAATGGATGACTGAGGCCTATATACACCCTTTACGCGTAGACTTGTGCCCCTCGGTGGAGACGTGTAATGAGCTGATGATGATGATGAAATACTTAAATTATATTTGACTTTTTTATAAGACGAAAGTGTCAAACATGTACTGTCTCAGCTGTGTACTTACATACGCAGCTGAGACATGGACACTGACTGCGGGATTGGTTCACAAGTTCAAAGTCACTCAACGCGCAATGGAGCGAGCTATGCTCGGGGTCTCTCTTAGGGATAAGATCAGAAATGATTTAATCCGTAAGAGAACTAAAGTTACCGACATAGCCCGCCGGATCAGCAAGTTGAAGTGGCAGTGGGCTGGTCACGTATGTCGCAGAACCGATGGCCGCTGGAGCAGACGAGTTCTGGAGTGGAGACCGCGTCTCGGCAAGCGTAGCGTAGGACGCCCTCCGGCCCGATGGACCGACGACTTGCGAAAGGTCGCTGGTGGAGGCTGGATGAGGAAAGCGGAGGACCGGGATATCTGGCGCGAAATGGGGGAGACCTATGTCCAGCAGTGGACTGCGATAGGTTGAATAGGAAAGTGTCAAATAATTAATAATAACAAAAATGGAAGAAGGTTTTGTGAATAGGGTTAGGAATCTATTATGTTTACGACGGAAAACGGCCTAGCAACGATATTACGTGAATAGAGAGGAGAAGGAACTACAGTTGTCAATTTGAAATGTTGTTTAGTTTTTAATTATCGTTAGCAGTTGATGTTGCGGCGACCAAGATTTAAGTATCGTTACCAGGGTCATTTCTAACAAGTAATGCTGTAAAGTATATAATATTTTATACCATTATCATAACGTCTAATGACCCCTCATTATTAACCCTTTAACCGCCAATGACGCCTTAAATCGCCAGACACAAAAGATTTTCCATTGTGTCTGGAATCCCGGCGTTCAAAATGTTTAAAGGACCCCGTTACCCCATGGGAATGTGGGCAAGATTGCCAGAAATCTTTTTTACTTTTAAGTCAGCGAAGCCTGCATTAGACTAAAAAAAACTGTCTCGTGTACCTTCGGGAGAAAAGGCATCGAGAGTCGTATGGCGGATCCAAAAATAACTAGCCGTCAGGAGACAGTTCGCCCAGTTTAAATTTTATTAATCATCATCAGCTCATTACACGTCCCCACTGAGGGACTCGAGCATATCCGTATAGGGTGTATAGGCCTTAGTCGTCCACGCTCGCCCAGTGCGGATGGATTGATTCATCTTAAGAAATCTAAATATTTATTTTGATAATTTATATCATATTCACACGACGAAATTCGTCTCAAACACATATAAATAAATTGAAAACTTGAGATCATACGCTCCGGTTAGAAGGCAGCCAATTAAATTAGATCAGTTAGTTTCCCAATAATTGCTTTGCCCCCGGTCAACTTAAGAACTACTTCTAGCTTTGATTTTTCATTCGCCTTTACTTGTAAAGCTTCTTAATTTCTTATTAATTAACATTTCTTCATTCTCGAACCATAATAAGTTTTAATTGCAACAGTACATTGTCGAGTTGTTGTTGATTCTCTTTTTAATTGACTATTGAATCACTGTAATTTCCAAATGACAAAAACTATTTTTTACACACTATCAAACGAAATGAGAGTATTAATTGGCGTACACAAATGACATATGTATATAAATAAACATCCATTGACATTCACACAGAGCCATCTAACCCCAAAATAAGGCTGTAGTAGGGCACCAGCTTGAAAGCTGTAGTATGGGTTACTAAACAACGAATCAAAATACTTTTAAACTCTTTTTTTTACATTTATTGTACTTGGATGAAATTTTAGTTAGAAGAAGCCCGAAAGTAAGGAATGAAGTAAGTGTATCAAACCAAAAAACATGTGCTGCGTTACGTTACATTGACCATTTCACTTTAATCACAAAAGCGCGTACATAAATCGGTGTAAGTACCTCCATGTCTTTAGGTAGCGTTTTTCAAAAATATTATTTCCATATGGAATATGTATTTCATTAGTTAAAACTTAAAATAATAATCAAATGTATATATAGATAGAAAACATCGAGACACAACGTAATTTTACATTGTTTTATTTTCTGTTTGTTTCATTTGTGTCATATTGAAATTTTTAAATGAACAATCACAAATATATCATTTGTGTCTAAACATAAGAAAAGCACAGCACATTCCTTATCACACAGTCTGGCTTGGAGACTCAAACTGTTGACACCTAAAGCAGTCGACGTTGTCACCGTCGTTTGCAAGTTAATCTGCAATATGCAGCACATTATCGTCCCCGTCAAGCGGAACTTCCATTGCGCTTGTGTCTGACACGTCGAACTACCTCTACTCTGGACTACGAACGCTTGGTAACAAATGTAACAATAGTTTGTTGTACTCACGGCTTGGTGGGTTTTACTGTTAACAAAAAAAAAACAACCTAGTTTACGGAATATAATAATTGGGTTGTATAGAGCAACATATTGAAACCCTAATTTCGAAACTTCAGTCTAATCCAACCTTACCCTGCAAGTAGTAAAATCATCTCATGCGTTTGTGAAGGCTGCGTCGGGCAGAGGAATGTGAGGCGCTTATAGATATATGAACTCATAAGGGATAAGTACCAAAACTGGCAAATTTTATATTATGTAGGTAACGAATTCTGTAGGCAATAATAGTATACATTCCGCAGACATTTCAGAGTTGTTATAACCACTACCTCTGGTAAACTTGGAACGCTTTTACTGAATTTTAAAGCAAAGGAAAACCCTATCTCTGCAGTCAAAGTCACAGTCAAAATTGATCGCAAGGCAATCGATGAGATTGGAACATCGCCAAGCTAGAATCTATTGGCAGATTAAAACAAGCTAAGGGAATTAGCGCCGATTAGCTGGAATGCTCCGAAGGGTTTTAAATGGGTTACTGCCAACACAAACCGCACACTATGCACTATAACTCCTGCGCTTTATTAAAGTGAACTAGAGAATCGATTCCCAGTGTTATTAGTGCCAGACGACAGTTTTGCTAACTACACCCAGACCATACCTTATAGAGCGATTGCAACTCGTGCACTATTTTATATATTGTATACCAATCAGATTTCAGCCATCTAAACTCCCCATACTAAACTGCTTGCACCTAGTAGGGTAGCTTAACAACGTACTAGCTATACTAGCATACTATATACTTTCTTTCGATTTTCGAAATGTTTTTCAGCAAACGGAACGTCCTCTTCGCACCCTTGTGAAACACTCCTTGTTGACGTGATAACGACGGGCATTGTGATGGTACCTACCTAGACCACTCAATACCTAGTCTACCATCTAGTAAATACATATTAAATAACAACGATGTGATGGACACGTGTCCATGGATACAAATTTTTGACTCCATAGAGATGAAACTCGGAACCATTTGTATATTAGCGGACTTATTAATTACTGCACTCGTTCACAGTTGACGCTCGAGGCCAATCAAAAACAATCTCTCTCTCTCTCTCTCTCTCTCTTCAACCTATTGCAGTCCACTGCTGGACATAGGTCTCCCCCATTTTGTGCCATACATCCCGGTCCTCCGCCTTTCTCATCCAGCTTCCACCAGCGACCTCTCGCAAGTCGTCGGTTCATCGGGCCGGAAGGCGTCCTACGCTTGCCAAGACGCGGTCTCCACTCCAGAACTCGTCTGCTCCAACGGCCATCGGTTCTGCGACATACGTGACCAGCCCACTGCCACTTCAACTTGCTGATCCGGCGGGCTATATCGGTAACTTTAGTTCTCTTACGAATTAAATCATTTCTAATCTTATCCCTAAGAGAGACTCCAAGCATAGCTCGCTCCATTGCGCGTTGAGTGACTTTGAACTTGTGAACCAATCCCGCAGTCAGTGTCCATGTCTCAGCTGCGTATGTTAGCACGGGTAGGACGCATTGCTCAAAGACTTTCGTCTTTAAGCATTGCGGAATAGTTGACGTTAGGACATGACGTAGCTTACCGAATGCCGCCCAGCCCAACTGAATCCTCCTACTAGCCTCCTCTCGAAGTTATGCCGGCCAAGTTGGATGGTTTGGCCCAGGTAGATATACTCCTGCACAACCTCGAGACGGACGCCATCGACGCATATCGGTTGTGGCATGACACGACTGTTGAACATGACTTTCGTCTTGTCCAAATTCATGCCAAGCCCAACTCGTCGGGAAGATTCATTAAGGCTGTTCAGCATCTCCGCAAGCTCTTCCGATGACTCTGCCACGATGACGATATCGTCAGCAAACGAAGATGAGAAATAACTCTCCATTGACGTTGACGCCTCGTTCAGACCAGTTCAGGGTCTTGAAGACATCCTCCAATGCGTTTGTGAACAGTTTCGGGGATATAACATCCCCCTATCTCACACCACGACGCAATTGGATGGGTCTTGTCCGCTGGTCTTGGATCTGAACGGTCATCGTCGCTGCGTTGGAGAGACACTTCATCACCTCGATATATCGCCAGTCGATACCGCATCGCTGCAAAGCCTCCAGAACAGCCCTAAAAATTAATACAACCAAAAATATATATTTTTTAAAACATACATAAAAGGGTCAACTAAGTTTATTTTGAATGGGATTTTATGCAGTTAAAAATAAATCTGAACAGTCTGAATAATACTATTATGAACAATAACCGTAAATTGCCAAACAAAATGAAGCCACTTTGTGATGCGTCGCATTTATGTAAGAGCACAATTGACAAAATCAGGTACATTTGCTATTTGATCGTAACTTTTGATTAAAGCTTTCAAGTTAGTATTCTCTCTGGACCTACTCAGATTTGTAGACTTTATACTCGTATGCTGCATTTTATTAATACAGTTGTATTATTACTGTCCACCTTTATTTCAATGGTTTGTGCTACTTCTACGAACGTGTGTAATGTATGTATATAATTCTAAATAAATAAATATTCTTAGATATTTAGACAGGGCTACCTTATCCCAAAGTAAGCATTAAGCCTGTAATATTAGTCATAAAGAACTGAAACACATACTTATATATTTTTTCATAAATACATACATACGTTTTATAGAAAGACTCAGACCATTACAAACATACATGTTCATACACACAAATGTGTCTAGCCGACGTCTCAACTATCACACCAAATGGGTCGTCAATTTCATCAAAACATTGAATAAATTTTGCTTGCATTTGAAATTTAATAGCAAATCTAAATGAGAATTATTAGCTTTCTGCTATTATAGATCAAATATCCGTTTACACATTCATATAAAATACAATTTTCACGTAAATACAGATCGTATTAACACGAAAATTTTATTTGATATGAATGCCTTAGCAACATTTGAAGGGAATTGGTGCAAAATTCACGTTCGCCGATGTGTATTATATTTCACGCATCGCATCCGATACCTCAGGGTATTGGAAAGTGTACATTTCAATGGAATACTCGTTTTCGAAGTGCTTTTAATTTTTAGAATTTACTTTTCTTATCTCCGTATAGACACTTTACTGCATTACTAAGTCGTGTAATCGATTCTTATTCTGAAGACATTTTGAATTTATGTATGCTCTGCAACCAGTTACAATGCCCTGCCTTAATGTCATATACATTAGCTGACACAATATGTGTGCATCGTGTAAGACAATGCTTAAATTATATATGGAAATTATCAACAACATCATGCCATTCGAAAAAAATAAAACTACTAGGTTCAACGCGATATGTATAGCTCTGCTCTATGTGGCAGCATCAAAAATTTATACTATATTATAGTGTACAATTTTACGTTTACTAGAGTATACGAAAAAAATTTATACTTATCTTGTGTTTATAGCTCTACGTCAAATGTAATCAATTTTTGTAGGTACTTTTTATTTTTTTTCTTTTAATGTATTTTTTAAAATAGTGAACCATTTTAAATATCATATTGTCAAGTTATCCGCTACACTATATCATTATATATTTTACATGAATTTATAAGGAAGTACAAGTGTTACAGAACAATATTGTTTGTGCATAATTATGTGACTTTTAAGAAACAAGATAGTAACAACATTTGATATAAACATAATTTTAATTCTTTGCCACTTCACTTTGGTATCTGTTAAATTGGATAAATTATCTATGATATGAAAAAAGCATTGGAAATGAGTTAGTTAATGTATTCATAAAAGCAGATATTTATTTCTAGGGACACGCTCTAAGAATGTATTGTTATTGCAAGCTGTATGTCTTTTATAATTCTTAACCAGAATATAATAAAAGCAATGCAAAATTACAATAATTTCATACAAAATGTGGTCAGTCGTCAAAAAATATGATCCGCATACCGTGGGTAAACCTCACCTTTTTATTCCATATCCACAGACCTTAGCTATAGAACTGGACGGCAAACCGCCCCATTAATTTCGACAAGAAAGATATGAATAATCACGTAGAGTGACCGCGACTCCGTAATGAGTTCACGACTGAAAAAGGATGAGGGAATATTTTAACATGGTTATGCTTGCACATTTATTTATAATTCTATCTTATGGTAACTGAATATTACACTAATGAGCAAAAAACAACGTCACTATTGTTTAATTATAAAGTACTTTCTGTCAGTCTGACCTAGGATCGTAACGTTTGATCCCATTTTTTACTTTCTCCCTCTTTCTTTAACTGAGGCTGTTTGGTGATCATCGTATATATGGCATATGTTTGGCACATGGAAGCCCTATTTCAAAATTGTCTACGGTCGGCACGGCGTGTCAGTGACTCTTAGTCGAATCAACTTCTATTCCTGCGTATCCTATATATCATAACACATTCCATCCCTCCTTTTAAGGCGTACACCTTCTTTTCTATCCCATTTATTCGCAACAATATTTAAACTCAACTCTCTTCTAATAACGTGCGCTTTATCCTTCTCAACTCACGGTGTATTCTCATGTACGAACATAAAATGCGAAACTACGACTAACTTTCAGCTTCTTAGTCACTGCTAAAATGCAGATAATCTCGTTGGGTGGATTAGTGGTCGCAGTCTCATCCAGTAAAGCTATATTTTATTTTACATTAGGCGCCTATTACGAAACCTTCATAATTGGGGAGGAGATGGAAAGAGGTTAGGTATCTGCGTCATCACTTCTTCCGACATTATATATTTCCTATTGGATTAAAGGAATACGAAGAAGAAGGGTAGTGAGTGCAGGATACTGTAATAATATTTTTTAAATTACTAGGTTTTACCGTTATCCCTTTTTGAGATGACTATAACTATTACAAGTTGAATATAGGCGATAATTGCTACTTTCGGTACCTCATATCAAAGGTGCTTAGTTGAAAACTGATTTTATTTTAAAGTTGGTACTGGATTGTTATACTCTTAAAAAATACATTAGAAAGTAATAATGTATTTAAAGACAATGCAAACTTTGTTTTAGATGATGTGGTTTAAGAGTTATAAAATATTATAATACCTACCATTAAAGTAATATACAAAGTAAGTTTATTATTTCTTCTAAGATACATAGGTACGTACTTAAGGGCTCTTTACTCCATCAAAGTATATCTGAAAAGCGTCGGCTTACTTTACAAAGGCTTCATAATTTATATTACTACTTAAGTATTTTATGAATTGATGGAATATCCTTTGAATCATCCTAATAAAGCAGATGCTTTTAAAGTTAAAAGAAAAGGTTTTCAACTGACACTAACATTCAATGCAATTTTTTTTTGTTACACAATAAGCCAAGAGTGCCACGGCAGCTTAATAAAATTATAACATCATCACAAGAAAATATTTATTATTTGTTTGAAATATGATGACAAGAAACACAAGCAATACAAAATTTCGACTTCGACTTTTACAAGTATTGAACATACGTGTATACTTCAACAAAAGGTATTTTAGTGAGGTTTCAGTTCCAATCATGCAAAGAGACGTGACTGTCATAGTCATTACTAAATGTAATATTATTTTGTCAACTGAATCAAATAGACATTATTTTTATTTTTCACCAGTCTTTATTTTTTCAATGGAATAAAGTCAAAAGCTGAAACCAAGTTATAGTTATTTTTTTTGTATCTGAATGAAATTTTCACAAGCTAAATGCTTAAAGGAATTCACAAGTGCATAGTTTTTAAATGTAAAAGGTGGCGAAACTAAACTTATTCGAATCATTCGAGGTTACGTCCGTGATCATGTCCAGGGCAAAGCAAATGTAAAAGTGTGGAACGTGGCATAAGGGAAGATAGTCTAAATACCACTAGCATGCGAAGTCAAGTTTTTATTATATCACAAAGCACGGAAGGAAAAGGACGGTCAGGACGCGATGGTAAAAGATACGCCTGACTATGACAGAGCGGCATTGCTTGAGACCAGCAACAACTTATAAACAGTTATTATTCTCCATCAGTTATTCCTCGAGACAACAGATGTAAGGTCTTTTCTACCCTGTTATTTTACTAGCTATACTGTCCTCATCCCGAAACACAGAAGTGCAAAACATATCTATTTCACGGCACGATATCTGACGATGCAGTACCTGCCTAAAGAAACGAGTGCCACCTGGTACGAAAGTAAAAGTTTACGAAAGTTATTTAAAAATATAAATAATACCCAGACCAATACAAAATGACATGTTCATGCTCACAAATATTTGTTATATAGATATGTCGGCATCTGAACTAACACACCATATGGGTCGTCAAAACCGTCGTCGATTACTTTACTCAGACATAATAACAACAGGTTTTTATCTCTTATTGGGCGTCAAGTTACAAAACGTGTCTGCATAAAAGTATAAACCTCAAAGGAACTCCAAACTCTAGTACCGCAAATCAATAAGGACAATAAATTTCACGTTGTGCTCAACTCGGTGTAAGAGATTTAGGAAAGCCGATAACGGAATGTTTTGGCGAGGGTATTTCCGAATGGATGGTACCGTCAGGGATTTATGCAGCGGTCGAATTCGCACCGAAAGAAAATATCGAATGCGCTTTCGCCGATCTTTATTAAACCATACTAATTGATGTATGGAGTGGAAACGGGCGTAAAACAGGTTACATTTTTATTTTGAGATAACTTAAAGTAATGATCGAAACACTATCCCGTTACAAACGCAATTAATATCAAAGAGATTCAATAAACGATTGCAATCTTATTTGTATTAATTGTGAATATAACCCATTTTGTTTATTCATACACGGGTATTAATTAACTACTAAGAATGTAAATGAAACAATTTATTGAAATGTATATATTTTTCCCATATTGATAATTCATAATAATTAAATAAAATGATTAGGTTTTTTATAATTGATTAAAATAAGTATCTTCTTTGATTTGCACTTATTGATATTTCTATTAGTAATAGCGCTGGCGTATTATTGCTTCTGGTGATTTTTTGTCTATGAAATAACTACAAAGGTTTTGCAATTTTACTAAGTGAATTTACCAAATCTTAAAAAAATAGGTACGTGATAACGTAAATATATTTAACAGTGACAATATGTTTAACGATGAGATTAGGTAATTAATCACTTTTTATTGTAAATAAATCAATGCTGTACATAATAGTCTATATTCAAATTTATCGCATTAATAAAAGCTATTTTTAGTTTGTCACAGAACTTAAATTTTCCACCTTAAAACATGTTACTCCAACAAAATACTAATGTTGAATGAAAGTTTCCAATCAATGCTTTCACATAAAATTTATGAATGGGTGTCAACCACCAAGGGGCGGAATCACTGAATGCGCTTTTCGGCAATTGATAATTCATGTCTGCTCAAAGTCTTTGTTCTAAGAAAATATGTTAATAGCTTATTATTAAATAACTGTAATATTATCTCCTTTTGTATTTATAACAATGGAAGAAATTCAATATAATATAATAATTTCAATAAATAATTACTGGTATTCATTTATGAGCGACTGACTTTCAAAAATATTATAAACTAGAACATTATATAAGCATTAAATATCTTCGCCAAATACGAAGAAAATGTGCTAGATGCGGTGGGATCCGCTTGTTATAGATACTGCTCAAAGGATGCACCAATGCGTTAAATGCATACTAAATCGCGTGGAAGCCGTGCACTCGAGTAAGAAGAACGATATTTTTAGACACCAACACTTTAGCGCTACGTAATACAATATCATACAATTGCTTAGAACGCATTACGTTAAAACAATTAATGAAATATAAGAGTAAGGTATTTAGAATCTTTACCGAAGGAGCCCTTTGCTATGAAATTTGACTTTACAGCCTGGTTGCTTGTTTGTATAAGCTACGAGATAATATTATTATTATTCACCTTTTTACTTCACTTTGATATTTATTAAATTAAACTAACTATTGTGAAATAATTGTACAATAGTTATTTAAAAAGTATATGAAAAACGGCCAAGTTGCTTATAACAGATTTTTGCTTTCTTTTTTGCATTGAACCGTATACTTTGAAGTTTAAAAAAGATTGTAATAAACGTGTAAACTATAGAATTTCACGGTACTGAAATTTTAATCTTATATCTGTTTACTCCAGAAAATGACATCAGGCGAAAAATCTCCAAAAAAGATGTCGCAATTTTAATTCCGTAGCAAATACGCAGTCCAAAGTAGATTTTCATTAAGCCAGTTTAGCGCGGCAGAGCGCTGGTACCATCCATTTACAGCTCCCAGCAAAAATACTTACTCCACGTCTGGAGCATATTCACATAAGTTTATTAGCGGCGGAAGCTCGTGAATGTAACCGCACATTTTAATTTCACCTCTTGTGCTCTTAATTTAGTGTGTGCTACTTCCTAGCTCCCGTGTGACGCTCACCGCCCGAGTAATGGGCAAGTTGCCTTTTACAACACGATTTAGTGGTGTACTCTTGAAAGTACCAAGGTAAATATGTAGGAATCTCTTCAGGGTAAATTAATCATTGTCGTCAGGAATGTTGTCAGCACACTTATTTGTTCCAGGGTAACTGGAACATGACAATGCTAAAAGCATTGATTGTGTTAAAAGGTAGGAGAGCCAGTAAAGTGACTGTTACTTAGCTTCTTTACTTTACGGATCAAGTTTGCTGTAATTTAGTATTTTCATTTGGAAAATTAGAGGGAAATTATAGGCGAGGGTTTCCACTTTTCTCTAGTTAGCTAATTACCCTACAAAAAAGCAATATACTGCTTTCCGACTTATTAAAAAATCACTACCATTTAGTTGTGTTACCATGATTTACAATTCAGACAGTTGAAATAAATTAAATTCCACCATGTCACTATGAGCGATTTTTACCAGTTGAGTTCAGTCATTGCAAGCTAAACCATCTTTTATCAGAAAAAAATATTATTATTTGCTAGAGAAGTACGTTAAGCCGTCAGTCTCGGCTGTAATATAAAAATGGTAGGAGTTAATACTCGCTAACATTCATTGGCTCGCGTGGATAAGTCCTCTGCCCTACTCAGCCCTGTATAGGCTATCGATTATGATGGATTATAGAACATCTCTATTCTTCAATATTTATTGAAAGTAATGTGAAGGGATTCGTTAAAAAGTTATAGATACAGTCTACTCAATACAAAACTATTGTGTGATTTAAATTGTCAGTCTGTATAATTATATGATTGTTGTTGATTACTGAGAACATGAGAGTGTCGGTGGCTGAATTGTGTTGACTGTCGCCTTCCTACCGGAGGGCTGAGGTTCAAATCCCGACACATACCAATTGTTTCGAATTCCGAAAGTATATATACGTTATCTGACGCTCTTATGTGAAGGAAAACATCGTGAGGAAACCTTCATTGCACGCCTGCGAAAGATTCGAAGGTTGTGTGTGAAGTCGTCCATCCGCACTGGGCCCGCGTGGGTAACGGTACGGTAAGGCCTAATCACCTATACGAGTAGGCTCGTGCCCCTCGGTGGGGACGTTTAATGAGCTGATATGAGACTGAGAACATGAATGATTACTACATGTACGTGCACCTAAATTGCTGTTTGTTTCTAACAAGAAGGAAGTATAGAAAAATGCTCACTAGTAAATATTGTAATAGTGCACAAGTCTTAAAGAGGAACCTTATTAAGTTGCAACAGATAACGTTGTTCCCGGAAAAATGCGGGCCCCGGGAGCTGACGTCGAATAAGAATGCGCTGATAAACTGCTCAGCACTGATACACGACGTTTAATAACTTTACTACAAACAATGGAGGACACATATCGACAGTTTTTTTAAAGTAAAATAGTTGCTGAAATTTTATTAATAAATGATATTAATTAATTAGTTTTGAATGGATTACGGACTTAAAATAATTAACAGCTAAACTTGAACTTACAAATACTTAACTTTACTTCTACTTGAGTTCTTCCTTACTACGTATGAAAGGGCAGCTAATTTATACGTACAGTTTTTGCTTTAATTAGTTTAAACCATGTTATAAATTGTGGGCATAAAAATAATACTCTTTTTATTAGCAATGGTATTTAATCAGTTTGTGACGTTACAATAAATTATCACATACAATAAATTATTCCGGGTTCAAACCACTAGCAATTTTTAAAACATCATTAAAATATTTGAGTTCCAATGCCAAATGTTAGTAAAATGGTTTGAAATAAAATAATTTATAATATTTTGCAACTTTTCCGCTGATGCTGAAATTACAACTAATTGGCCTATAAAGATACCCGTAGCCCAAGCCTTAGAGGCATTATCACGGCGCGGTTATAAGACTGCGTTTCATTAGTTACATTACGGAGATCTGAGTCGAGGTCCCGGGATAATATGATAACAATACATTATGTCGGGACAAGCGGGCTTAATGTCTCCAGGGAGTTAATTCAAGCTGCGCTACGCAAGGATTTATTTATTGTATTCTCTTTTATTTGGACTGAGGCTGACTGTTACATTGGTGTTGGAACATCCATCAAATCGCGCTTAATTTGTTTCCTGAGAAATACGTCGCTGTTTCCCCTTGCGCGGCGTCTAAGTGAGAACATTTGAAATTTTGATGGCCACCGAAGGGTAAACTGTTTTTCTACGATGAAACAAAGCTACCATTATTTATATCGTCTTCTACATAATCAATTATTTAGAAACAAAATATATTTTAAATGATAACTTAACGACCATAATGGTATTATTTCATCTAGACTATATTTTAACCCTGTAACCGCCACAGTTGGATGTAACTCACATCCATGAGTTTTAAATGTGCATCAAGCCTGGCTATTAAAAGGTTTAAAGGAATTGAGATTTACAATTTTGCAGTCGGGCCCTTGTTAGTACTAGTATCCCAGCGGTTCTGGAATGGGCTCATACGAAGCGATGGAAACCAACCCGACGGGATGAGGCTCGTACCTTGGAAGATGGGACGGACTTTACGCTACTTGCGTTCACACATTTGCACCATGTTCATCTCCGTTCAGCTCCGCGAAAGCGGGTTCAGCTGCGCTTCGCAAAGACCCTTAACCTTTTGACTGCCAATGACGCCCTAAAACAACAGACATAATTTATTTTCTATTGTATCTGGATTCTCGGCCGTTTAATGGGTTTAACAGCGCAAATATGGAAGTATTTTTAAACATGTTTGCACGGTTTGGGGTTGAAACATTAGGCCCACGGAGACCGTCTATTTGTAAACATGTTCATTATCTTTAATTGTATTATATTATAACGTAGTTTGTTCTACATTTGAGAAAGATTAAAATAAAATGAAAAGCAGTCTAGATGAAACGTTTTGCGATTGAAACTTATCCGCCCATGATCATCTTCTTCATGTTGTGAAGTTAAAGAACAAACGCATTTTTTTTCCAAAAAATGATATATCCGAAAATAAACAAAGACCAAAACTATTAAAGTTCAAAATACTTCTCATAACAAATAAGTATTTTCATACAATGCGTTACTATAATACGCTGCCAAGGATGTATTTAATGGCTCATAATACATTTATACCTACCTAAGTTACTATTATGCTTGCAATATAATATTTCTTATATTTGAGGATTCTGCCTAGCTAGAGCATAATATCAGTAGTACCTACAAAACTATTAACTATGGAGGGGCTATCTCGCAGACCTGATGTCAATCATTTAACCTACTTTTATTTTAAGGTGATTTCTCAAAATTCAAATGAAGTGACTTCTAGCTAAATTACCTATTTACTGAACAAATATTTGACTATCTATAAAATAAAATGACTTGAAGTATAATATATTTTTATTAGGAATACCGAACAATCGTAGAACATTCTGTACGTCTGCAACCATACATGTGTTTGATTGCACTTTATTAATGTTTTACTAAGAGTATAATTGAGCATGATTACAATAATACATAGGTATTATTACCTATATTGAAATCGTTACCTAGAAGGCTATAAAATATAAAAGCGCGGCGTCACCGCCGATAAAAAAGTTTCTTGTGCCACCTTTATCTCGGATCTATAATTTGAAACTCCGATACTTCGCTAAGCTCACAATCTCAAGGTGATATTGAAATTAAACATTACGCAAATTTTCTTGTACTGGAGAAAGGCAGCGAAGGCCGAACATGGAAATTGAATTAACCAAATCCCTTTGACAAAGTTCGTGTTTGTCGGCAACTCGGTTAAACTGTGAAAATTATTAGCGGCTAAAGTAGAACCAGTCTTTGCGGTTTGCAGTTAACCAGTTTGTTTTAGAACATTATCTTAATTAGCTACTTTACAATCTACATTATTACTACTGATAAATTAAATTTCGCCTTGCAACGCATGGGTTTGACTTTCAAGCATTTCTATTTATGACCAAATCATTTAGTTACAGTAGCCAAGCCGCTTTCGTTTAGTAATTTACTTATCATTAATAATAACCATTAATTGCCTAGCACATATAACCCGTAAGATGGTATTCGTTAGGTAAAATTAACGCCTTTTGTGTCATATAAATATCAAGTTTCTATGGCCTATGGCCTATGGCCACATTATAAGTGATAGTGTTGTAAGTCAGCAAATTTGATTTACCAGCGCATAAGTGTGAGCGCCGGCAGTTGGCTACTGACTTGCTAGCTAATTAGGATTTAGCTTTATTCGGTATTTCCTATTCTTCAATTGTAGAGCAGAAGCAGTGCAGGTGTAAGGACCCCAATGTGACACGGTAAGGTAATTAGCAGTCTAAAAATTTACCGTAAACATACACAAACACGCAGTAAGTTTTTCAAATAAAATAAGTAACTAGTTTACACGTAGCCCTTGGAATTCCATTTCACGTGTCTTGCAGCATTATCAAGCCCTGACACTTAACATGCATGTTTTATCTCATTTATTGATGAGCGATAATTCAAAAAAAAATATTCAAACGAAATAAATGCAAGTTTTAGCTCGTACAAGGCGTTATTAACTTTACAAAAAAATCGCTGAGGGGATCATTCACAAAGGCAAAAGAAGGTCCGCAAACGTAGTCCGATTATAAGATAGGCTTGCAACACGGCGAGCTTCCCCCGTACTCGTATGACCAAATTTATCATCGGGTATTATCGAACATCTGATATTTTCTGCTCACATCGAACTTTCTAGTAGATAAGTTTCGGACAAGTCGAGATTATCGGCGGAATAAATCAGGACGTAAGGTGCCCCCAAGATTTATTGCAAGAACTGAGGAACTCGCGGCTTATCTCATGTTTTTTGGTGAAACAAGTCTCTCGCCCAAAAGTGTAGAATTTTATTTACACGTCTTATGACCAAATATATGAAGTAACCTTTACTTTATTTTATTTTATCCACCGAACCATACAACTTGTGATTGACGGTACTTATGAATGCCAATATAACTGACACTCATATTGACCCCAATTACTTTAAAATGATAATCATGAATAAGGTTCAAACAATCTTTTTTTATCTGGACCAATATCTAATGACCGTTAAATATAGCCCCAAAATACTTAAGCAACCTTAGACCTAACAACCTAGAGCAAGTGTTTCTATCTCGAACAAATTAAAATCTTAGTTAACAATTACTGAGTTAATGACGGACATATCCGTCATTCAGTTGCTAATGCAACACAACAACATTACATTGTCATATTATACAGATTTTCTGACCACTGTATTACGCCTTCTAAATTTATTCAGCACCTGAATAGCGAGTTGCTTACCTCTTCAAAATTTATTAATGAAATGAAAACAATCGAAAGCAAATTGATACGGTTGTCTGAATTATTCACAAAGATATATTTAAAGTTAACTGCCACGAAAACAATTCCAGTATAATGTTAAATATTATCTTACATAAGTCAACGAAATTTCTCCCCTTAGTCAATCCGTGTTAGAATGCCTAAACTTAAAATGCATGTGCAATGCATCAAACTACAGTGGAACATTATAGCCTTGTTGACTGGCAAGATAACGTAAGCTTAAAATTTCAGTATTTGTGATTATTGATGTTATATGAGTTTATAAATTTTGTGAGTTAACAAAGTTCAATAAAACATTGAATACCTAACCTTCCTGGCCCACAATTATTTGAGAACTGTTACTAAGTCTAAAACTACTAGGCGCACGCTTCTACATTTTGCCTTTTAAGGCGCTAGGATGTGTATTTCTATTTTCGACCTAAGATGTTTTCATTTTGCAATCTATTTACAATCTTTTTTCCTATTTTGAAGAATATTTAAATTATGTTTATTCATGAAAAAGTATTAAAAAAACCAAGAGCACCCTCTTTTTGTATTTAGTGCAAGATAAGAAATCCATTTGCAAAGTTAAGGTTAAGGAGGTTAAAGTCCCAAACAAAAGAAAACATTTATGAGCTATAAACCAAGGAATTCGATATAAATGCGTAGAATTTGAATGCTAAGGATAATAGCGAGTCAAAGGACAAGCTTAGGCCTACAGCTTACACAAAATTGATATTGTTTTAGGTAAAATATCGTAAATTGTATCGTAACCCACATATTTTTCTTAACAGAAAACATTAGTAACTACTTCAACAGTTTTTGTTTTAAAGTTGTGAATGAGCAAAAATATTTTTTTTTTTGTGATTAGACTTTTTAGAGGACGTGTAATGTAAGAAACTGAAACATGCCATGCCATCTCTTAAAACAGTGTTACAATAATATTACTTTGTCTTTTCTGGTACAAAAATGCTGACGTATCATTATAATAATACTGTTTTAAGAGATTGTGGTTACCCATCAGAACTATGTAACATACAGCAAAATGCAAATATTTTTTTGTCTAATATGTCCAATTTAATTTAAGGGTTAACCAGACAAAATGTTATTAGAAACTAAATTACATAGATGAGCCTTAATTGTAAAAATTTTAAACGTTTTATTCGGTTGGCTTAATTAATTTAGTTCCCTCGCATATACGTCTAATGTGAAGAATAAATCTCAGCCGCCGGGTTGAAGGTTGAAACCTTTTTCCCGGTCATTAAACTCGGTAAATGGTGGGACATTAGCCATATCTGCAGTATGCTCCCGCCACTAATAGACCAAATGCAGTTTGCTGATCACAAACGTGGTTCTTAAGTGCCAATACTATTACTCGTGAACCGTAAAAAAATATCAGCTAATTATTTTTGCATCAGTTTCGATTAGGCGTCTTTAGCCTTCGAAAACTTTTTTTAAATATTTGTGAGGTTAAAAATTCAAAAGCTTTCACTAAGTGAAAACCATAAAAGTAAAGTAGGTATATATGCAGTAATCATAAGAAATAATTAAAACTACTGCTTCAGGTTTAACATATTTGCTAGACAAAGCAAATGCATAATGGGTTGCGGGCCATAAGTGAACTTGGTTTTTCAATTTGTGTTCACCAGTATCTATATATTTGGTTACAATAATATCGACCTCAAGGATTTTGCAGTAGAATATTTTTTCGTTTATTCAAATGCAAAATTTGGATTTAGGTATTTTCATTCAAGAGTTATGCACGAACATTTTAAATAAAAATTATAATGTTATTTATTGTAACACATAAACCAGATGCACAATCGCACATTACGTAAAATCTTTAAAATCCTGAAAACTATTACTGGATCGGTTCTTAATTAAAATTCTACACCTATAACGGGAACCTTCCTTCATTGCTGATAATTTCATTCAGACGGTGCCCAAGTTAAACACTGGTAAAGTCAATTTTCCACCAAATTACAGGCGATACCAAAAGCGAAGAGATGTGTTACGTAAATAGAATTGCACCAAGGTACCATATGTTTTGAAATGATTAAATTTTACATAATCAAATATTTTACTTGTTTTTAGTGTGTAATATTTTACAAAGTATACACGAGCACCAAGTTAGACACATACCATTCCGTCGCTTATTAATAGGTTGATCGCCAAATTTGATCAAAATATGTATGCTAACTTGTAATATTAATGGTATTTTAAGTACCAGTGTCTTGAATTATAATTTGTAGTTTTCATTGCCTAAATAATTTTTTTATGTTAAGAAAACACTAGCTGTTACTTTTTGATGTCTAATCTTCTTTCAAAAAATTTTTTACCTGAGATGAATAGCATACTTGTCAATATGTAATTGTCAATAGCTGTAACTATATATTTCTTATAATAAGTAAGTATCATTAATTTAAATTTAAACTACATTAATTTACGTTTGCAATAAACGGACCTTTGCTTTATAATAAGAACTAATTTGTAATAATGACATAACTATGAACACATAGTATTCAAATATACTTTTGACTTCATTTTAGAACTTGTAATACATATAATATTTACACGAAAACTTAACAGTACCTTAGTAATAAATCATATATGATATTAATTAATATTTAACTGATAATATTAAATAAATGTATTGGCTTTTCACACAGACACCTCAATACAACGGCATATCTATGGATATTTAGAATAAAACTAAAATGCAACTATATAACATTTAATAAAAATACTTATTTTGAGAGGAAACATAAATGTTTCCTCTCTCCTAGTCCTTGTATTGCGTGTCCAACAGGGTCCATAACACTGGTTTCACTTTTTATGTAATATCTTATGTACATTATGGTTTGACATTAAATGATTGAGTATAAATAATAGCAATACCACTGTACTGGTAAACGAACTCGCTCGTATCGGAAAGTATTAACTTCAGTGAGACTGTAACATGTCCCGTACCCATATGGTATATATTTTTGAAAGTCAGCCTTTACACCAACACTTCCGGATGGAATTCCCTTACAGAACATAAATTTGTGTGCATCAACATGTCTGTTTGTAGGTGTTTTTATGCATAATATATATGAATTTACAAAAAAGGTATATAAGTATGCTTATATGTTGTTTACCCAGACTTTCGAATTAAAGGACTTACATTTGAACTAAATGTCGCTGTGTCATTTTTTGTTTATATCTTGTCTCGTCTCGCCATTGGTGGGTAGCCATCCTAACATCCCTTAGTAGGAACAAGCTACAACAATGTCCATGAATTAACAATGAGCACGGTTAGTAAATTGGGACTGTTTCGGACAAATTATGTCGGCATGCGTACACAGAGACGTCAAACTGTTTTGCTTAACAACCGGATAAATTCCACAAAATCCTATTAACAATAGCGTCCGTTATAAGCTCGATAGAGTTATGGCACGCCATTTAAGCGAGCAGAATGCTTTGGTTTGGTGAGAAACTAACTAACAAGTCCTTCTACTATAAACTGAATGTATTATTTGGCTTAAACAAAACCCACACGATATTTTTTCTTTGCTTTCCATATCTTTGTAGACACTAAGTAAATGACTTAGAGAAGGTTTTTTGATATGCTGCAAAATAGAATCATATAACACAAACAATATTTTATATAAATACCTTAATCTTCAGCAGATGGTTTTTCCTTGTTTGTCTTTTGTCTATCTTCAGGTCGTTATTTGACATACTCCAAAAATCACGAGATCAGGTTCCAATAAAATATAAATGTTGTGTAGACAACATTTTTTTCATGCATATGTATTAGAATGTAATTAATACATTATATATATATATATATATATATATATATATTATATATATATATATATATATTGTATGGGTCATGTTATTGGCCTAGCACTCATGATTCATATCTGTACAAGGAAATTGGCAGAATTCATAAGACATTAATGTCAGAGTCGGCTACTTTCGAAAGAGAAAATGCTCCACTTGCTAATTATTCCCGAGGGAAATTAATAAGAGCTCCAAGCCCAAAGGGGTACAATTTTTTACTAAGATTTTCCAAACTTTTTTCATTAAACACCAAGAAGTATTAGAAAAGTTTCACTTCTTTAAAGACAAAATCTTTTGCATTTTTCACATTGTTTAAATGAGTCCAATATTACTTGTGACTTAAAAAATAGTAAAAAATCCTCATTACAAACACATATCTTTCATTAAAAATTTGCGCCTCTTTTGATGTATGTTGTCCGTGCTTCAAATGAATTCTAACTCACTGGCTGATCCAGTCAATTCCTTAAAAGCTAAAATCTCTTACAATTACAGGTACAGTTTCGATGGAAACCATTCACCGTAGATAATATATTTTCCGTCAATACTATCCTGCATCCTTACCCCGAAACGACAAATGTGTACCCAAATAGAGGCAGTGTCCAATTTTCGGAAAACTGAAGTACATAACTCATGAATATTTCACTCTAGTAGGTACCTATTTAAAAGATTCAGTCTACCTATCATATAGTAAAATACAAAGTTTATAAATTGAGATATAACTCACGTAAACTAACTATAACTGTCGATGGGCATGTTACCGTAAAAGTAACGATATGGCTATACGCCAGCAATAGCAAACCTCTAACTACTATTTCAATCTATGATACAAAGCCTTTACTCGTCGTCTTTAACGTCTTTCATCTAAAATGATCGCGAGTTTAGAGGCAGTGTGATAAACCAAAAATACAATCTTGTATGAAAAACAGAATCATGTCTATAATTGATTCCCTGTTCCCAGTTTCCCGCAAATCGTAGGTACACGGGCGTTCGTGTTGTTGCGTGTTCCCATGGCATTAAGATAAGCCAGCCAAAACGAGAAGCCAGGATTAATGAGAGGAAACAAAATGGTGTCTTCAACGGCATTGCTCTTTCTATCTAATGGCAGCATAAAAAGAAAATAAGCGGGACGTAACCAAGCCTCCGCTCAGTATGAAAAAGAAACAGTATTGAAAGAGCCTACTCTATATTTAGTGTCAAATTCTTTTTAATGCTCTATTTAAAAACCCGGTGTTTGCTCGCAAGGTGATTTTACCCTTGGTGCAAGAAGTAGTGGATACTGTGGCTTACTATTTTGACATTATGATTTAGCAACTGTAACGCGGTCCCTTTTATATAATAATCCTAGTTGACTGTGCTTGATTATTTTTTAACCTCTAATTCAAATAAAAGTATTTCACAATATTATATCTTTTTGAATAACATTAGCTATATAATTTAAATTATGCATGACTAGGATGGCAATGTTAAACTTTAATAACGCTTCAAATAGCCGACAGTATCTGTACGTCAACCGCCAAGCTGTAAAACGTTTAATGGCTACTAACGGCGAGCTCGACGATTGTTCCCACCAACTCTAAATTAAATGAAACACAATTGTTGGGCTTCGCAAGACTAACTCTGCCCCAGCTGAATTCTCTATGGTGATGTTGTTACTACTTACGCGCTTACATAATATGTGGGGAATTATTTCCCTGTTTCTATATGTAATAGAGGTTTTAACAAAAAACTTACCATGTATGTATATATTCATGGCATGGTAGCCTTATTATATTTCGATGGTACATAATATTCCCATTGATTATCGTAAAACAAAGTATATTGACAGACAAAGAGGTGGGCATCAAAATGAGATTATACAAGTTACATTCCATCTAAATTATATTCAGCCTTTGAAAATAAATTAACAGGCTTACTGAAATCCACTGCTTGATAACTTAAGCTTTTTTATGAGTATTAAAAAAAACACCAACACTTTATAACAAATAACAATTTCTTTATTCTAATTTAGTATAAAGAGATTATTCTTATATGGGCCACTTGTTATAGCGCTGGAGAGACCAGGTCTAGTCAGAAATCGAAGCCTCCTTATACCAGTGCACTAGATTATGTAGTAATTTTTTTTAATAAGTTTAATACCGGAATACTAAGTGACGTAGTCCACCAAGAGCACCTACGCAAATTACACTTGGCCCAGTCCACGACAGCACATTTTGTGGCAGGTGCTGTCCATGGATTCAAATTTAATTTTATATTTTTCTACGAACTGCCACTACAACACAGCAGGCTAGTGCTGGCTCCTAATGTTTTAGGCTTAGAATGCGCGTGATTACTCTCCACTACCACGTCATCTGCACCAGGGAACAAATGACTTTAGCGATCCAAATTCTACTCTCGCTTTATTTGTTACATGTATATACTTTTATAAATGCAAACGATGGGGACTAACGCCAATTCTTGGCAAATTATACTTGCAAATGTTTGACTTGAATGATTTTCTTCAGTTTCTAAATGCAAATGGGGTACCATCTCATGCATCAATTGGAGAGGCAGACACGATGACGCTAAATGACTTAATCTACAGCCGTCAATCTTAAACTGGTATGCTTATAGAGCATGATTTAGAACTTGTACCTTCGAGAAAGTCACCATTGTATTGATAAGGGAACTACCGTGCAAGCTACCGGGCTGTAACGTTTGCACTGCATGCTATAGACCTGCGCGCAGAGCATGCATGGACGACTACTACCTTAAGATATGACCATTTGGTATAGTGGTTGAGACGTCAACTGCTACACCAAGGATTCCGGGTTCGATCCCCGAGCGTTACTAACATTTGTGTGCATGAACATGTCTGTTTGTAATGCTCTGGGTGTTTTCTATGTATAATATGAATGTCTGTTTACAATATATTTAAGTATGTTTTTCCGTTGCTTAGACCCATAGTACAGGCTTCACGCTTCAACATCATCAGCTCATTAAACGTCCACACCGAGGGGCAAGAGCCTACCCGTATAGGGTGATTAGGCCTTAGTCGTCCACGCGGGTCCAGTGCGGATTGGACGAATTCACACACAACCTTCGAATCTCTTCGCAGGCGTGCATGAAGGTTTCCTCACGATGTTTTCCTTCACCGTAAGAGCGTCGGATAACGTACATATATTTTCGAAAGTTCAAAAACACATTGGTACGTGTCGGGATTTGAACCTCAGCCCTTCTGGTAGGAAGGCGATAGTCCACACCACTGAGCCACCGACGCTCTTTTACGTTCACGCTTAACTTGGGGCTAAATGGCGCTATGTGAATTTCAGTGGAGATTTACCTATTATTTATTTATTTAAGATAATATTTGAAAACAACGGCTTATTGCAATCTTCGAAGCCTGGACTTATCTTCCTTTTCTGCGAAATCCTAACCAAATTAGGAAAAGTCACAGAAACTAACTTCACCTACTATGCGGTCTTCCCGTGGTACTCGAGAAATCATGCAAATATTTAAATCCAACTCTCAGGTGGTCACTAAATTACGAAGGCATGGTGGTTAAATTGGGTAATTTTATGATATTTAGTTCATATGTCAAAATTAACCTTATGTAATGTAGAGATACTCGTAGTTCATAAATATTTGCTTTTTTTCATGATTAAAAATCAATTATTTTGGTTTGTAACTGTTATCTAAGATTTAAAGCTTTGAGAATAGATTTTACTAAAACATACGAATGGAAACTTAGAAAAAGTATTCATTTGTGAACCTGATTTGTTTACCAAGTCAGTAGTAAAAATTAACACTGATTTTTCAGCTTAGTTGTAGTCTCCATAAACGGCATAAATATTTTTAAAGTTAACGAAATTATATAATCACTTAAATGTTGTACGAAACATAACTTATCACTTTCAGAAACAATTATTTGTAATGTATACTTTGATATAAATAAAAAATAGCCTTGCATCGAGAAGCTACAATGCCGGCGGAACGTTTGAAAAACAAACTAGCGATAATTCACACAACTCTTTTTTAGGAAGAAATACGAGCGTCCGGACGACAAATGACACACACTGAAAATGAAATTGTTATGCTGTAACATTTTCTTTCCAATTAAAATGCAAATTTAACGAATAATTCAGAGAGAGCTTTTTATGCCCACATTAACTGGGCCCTCTTTTATAAGGCTGCCGTGGTATAAATGCTGAATGTGCGTAATTGGCATTACATTATTATGGTTTGTAGAAATAATGTCGGAGCCACGGGTTAGATACTTTATCCGGGTCTAATTTATTAGATATGAAGTTACTTGTGCAAATTTCATTTTATATTCAATTCAATGGGAAACAAATTTAAAACGGTTGATTCCATACACGGTCCTTGGGTTACTGTTATGGAGTAATCCCAAAAACACATTTTTAATAAAGTTCAATATATATATATGTACGTTTATATACGTTTTTCGACAGTTTAATATCTAAACTAGACTAACTTTTACCAGCAGATTTGTTCGGAAGAAAATAGATTGTTTCAGTAGTATAAAAAAATTAAAACCATTTTTTAATTAATGACATAATTCTTGCCAAACTAAACAGATAGACTGTACAATATGCTACTAATTTATGTGACCTAAATAGTTATTACCTATAAATACATGAAACACGGTACCTAACAAACAATAGACATGAGATATATGAACCATTTTGTTGCTAACGAAATTTTACGGAACAGACACCGCAAAGGACTCTCAACCTTGGAATCCTAACATTACACCTGAAAATAGGTAGAGACAGTAACAATAGACGTTGATTTCATGTGAAGCCTCTTTCAATTTGAATTTTACTCAAATTGCTCTACAACTTTTGTCTCTGATTCGTTGTCACCTAACATCGGATGAACTTCAATTTACATAGATTCTAATTAAAAGGAAATGAACAGCAAACTTCAACTTTTGTACCTAATTATTCTGGAAGTTTTCAATAAGATTTATTTTAACATAAAACATACAAAAAGTACAAGATACCTGTTTTTTTTAATTGTTAATTTTATGTAACCAGCTTTAAAATAAATGTATCTTGGGTGTCATCAGTTGTTCGTCTCAATCAATTCCGCTTCGTATTACCTTATATGGACGTCACTCGAGAACCTTTCCGCCCCAACGGGTATCCGTTCTACGCACTTTGTACACAACACATTGTAGGCTATGTCGATCACCTTTCGAAATATGAAGGGGACTAAAGATAATATTTCTAGGATACTTATTCACCTGACCGACTTTAGCGAATTCATTGGCCAAGTAGCCGCATTTACTTTTTCGTCAACTTTACACGCTTCTCCGCTATCAAACCCTAGAATATTCGTAATCTTTACAACAAATTGGGTGTCTGTAATATTAAAATAACCGCTTTGTTCGTTACATATCTATGTTTTACCTTTGTTGTCTCTATGTTAGTTACGGCTTATTTGTAGAATGGCTAGATTTTTAAATAGATATAGCTTATGTTATAAGATCAATTAACTCCGGAGATGGGGTTTGTTAAAACGTGAACCACAAATTATTCACAATTAAGTTCACAATCTGGATTTTAATATGGATAGAAAAAAACAAATGAGTTCACGGTGTTTAGCATTCCTGCTTTAGTCATTTATGCCATTGTTTATTAAAATGTACTGTAAGGTTGTGACAGCATCCGTATAATAGTGGCTTTTCATATTGTGCGATTTTGATCGTTCAGTTACCATTTAATTTTTACTTATTGTTAATATACAAATTCAAACCGATTAGAAAACCGCTATGACTCCTGAAGAACATTCATAGTACAACATACGATAAGACAAAAACATTTGTTTTTGTTTAATGTGGTAAAATATTATGTTGACACAACATCTTTGTATTCGTCAGAGGGGAATAAAGATATATATCAACCATTTTTATGGTAATACACTCTTGCGTTAGACTTAACTATGCTCAACATTAGTTAGGTACTTTTTCAATAACCCACGTAAAAATACAGGAAATACGTTAATCGGTAAACAACATTATAGGTGAACCTAAAAGTAATCACGTTTCCTATAGTAAGCAACAAAAATAAAGTTAAGTTCAATTGTATAACAACGTAAAAGCGAGCGTAGCTAGGTTTAAACCCCAATGCTTGCTTGTTAAAAATATGGAAAAACTCAGAAGAGGTTTAAGTAGTATAAGTGAAAAATTTACGCAAAATATACAGAACTCAGCTCGTTGTAATTGCAGCCCTGGAAATCTTTTTATAACTAGTCGACGTAAAAAGAGATTCAAAGCATAGTACGCTATAGTGGCGGGATTACTCACTAAAACCCCAGGGGCGGCATTCTCGCGCGTCGAAGTGCGGGGTCTGAGCTCTTTTTCGAATGTCAGCATCAGATACCCAGCCTTGCTAACTTACCGCGCATATTTATATAATCTGTGCTACCATGAAAAATATAAAAGACTATGTCTCAGCATCACAGATCTTCACTAGCACCACGCACTGAACAAAGACTTTGTATTTAACTATCGACATGCAAACTACTACTACTGTGCTACTATTTTAAATCATCAATAAAACGCTTGTATGCAAGGTGCCTTATTTAAACAATTCCGTCAGTAGGTTGGTGACACTTAAATCCGGGAATGATTTAATTTCCTACGAACCTTTGGTGAAAACGCAAATATAAATTGAATTTGTTGACTCTTCCGCTCCCGTGAATATTACAGTCGGATATTTTACATCAAGGAATTTAGAAATGAGGTAAAAGAATTCGAGGGTAACCGGTCTCATTTGATTCTTTCATTGCATATTGCGTTACAGAACTCAAATGTTTTGGTTTCTTAAGTTTCACTGTACATTTATGATTTATTATTCTAGTTTTGCCAATTTGTTAGTAGTTACATATCATAACGTTGACTTCTCTATTAACAAAATACGAAGACACTTCTGAGATTTCATTCGCCTACTCGTCTTTATGTCTGTTTAGACCCTTTCATCCCCTCAGTAACGCGTTGGGATGTCGTTTTTAGAAGTTTGAGGGGGGTGACAAACTATTCTATTTAAAAAAAAAAAAAAAACCTCGATATAATATTTTCATGACCTACACATTGATACGCGTGTGGGTTCGATGAAAAATAAGTTTTTAGATTCCATTGAATGTAGGTCCCCCTACCTCGGTTAATTTTTTTTAAGTTTCTTGTCAAAACCTTGTAGCAGATTTTACTTACTTATAAAGTCCTTAGTTTAAACAGTGTACAGCTCATAGTTTCAGAGAAAAAAGGGTGTGACATACGGACGGATAGAAAAATATATATGACGAACCTATAAGAGTACGTTTTTTGCCATTTGACAACTTAAACCCTCAAATTTCATTTTCATATTTTTTATGGTAGTGCTCGTTAAGCAAAGGTTCAGCATTCTGATGGTATATGACACCGCGCTGGCCATGTACATTTCCAATACCAGAGGGCAATGAAAGGTGTTCTCAACCTTTTAAATGGGAATACACTCTTCCAATTGAAATTTGTTTGAAATTCATCTAAAATATTTGATGTTTCTTCTTCTCATTGTCTCGGCTCATTATACGGTAGGGACCGAAGAGCATACCCGTAAAGCTGTGATCTCTTAATCAGCTTCAACTGTTACTAGTCTTAAATGGTAGATACAAATGTAAGGCTCACATGAAATTTTATACACCAACAGTTCTCTCCAATCTCTACTATTCTATAATGAATCGTCTTCAAGCGAGTGCCCTAAAAAAATCTTCGCCAACGTTAGTACCAGTTTGAATTATTATACTCTCGCGCTAGAACTCACCAGCTGAAATCCGCCTATTTTATCTGGCTCCCGTGGTTTCCTTGACAAACGAGATACGAAGCTTTACCGCAAAAGATAGAATCTCCTCATCTTTTTGTTTTGCATCCAATGAAATATAACTGCGAGATCCGTTGAACAAAGCACTCGATTATTACCTCACATTAGGTAGGTACGAGTAATCATGCTAGGTTTAGTGTTTTACGTAATATTCTTTCGCAACTATTTTTAAAATGAAATATGTTTTAGTAACTTTGTAAATCTTACGGTGAAGGAAAACATCGAGAGGAAACCTGCAAAGAAATTCAAAGGTTGTGCGTGAAGTTGGCCAATTCGCACTGGGACCGCGTGGACGACTAAGGCACACCCTTTACGGGTAGGCTCGTGCACTCGGTGGGGACGTACAATGAGCTGATGATAATGACTTTTATTTCAGTAAATTTACGAACACGGTATATTTGTGCTAGCGTGAGATTTAATTCAATAATTTAAATCTATTAATATGCATAACATAAACATATTTATCCATATGATACACATAATACAACGACCACTTAGCCTAAGGTCGCAGAACCGATAACCGTTAGCCCACTGTTACTTCAGCTTGCTTAGTATCTGATTCGATCCAACAAAGAAACTCCAAGCCTGTTCCATAGCCCGCTGAGCGACTTTGAATTGATGGACCAGCCGTCAGTTTCCATGTCTCAAATCCGTAAATCATAACTAGTAGGATGCACTCATTGTACATTTTAGTTTTTTGGCATTGTGGGCTCAGCCTATCTGTAATAAATGTAATGTAATAAATCTACTTCTCGAAATTGTACCTATCTAACTGCAATGTTTGCCCCAGGAAAACATACTCTTGAACCACTTCGAGAGGAATGCCGTTAAATGAGATCGGTTTCGGATTGACATGCTCACTAAACATTATCTTGGTTTTAACATGTTCATCCGATGACCGATATGAGCAGAGGAATCTGACAAACTGTTCAACATATATTTTTTTACATTTAGTGTATAATAGCAAGTGTGTAAGATATTCACCGTTGACATTTATGCCTCGTCCTATCCAGTGCAGCGTATTGAACATATTCTCCAAGGATGACCTTTCTCCATAGGTAAACTCCAATAGGTTCCCGAGAAAGAAACGTAACAGGAAATAAAATGAAAACTATAAAGCAAGCTGATTAAATTTAAATTAAATTTGAATTTTATTCACAACCTGGCCGTCTTCAAAGCAAGAGTGAATAGGCTGTTTCTAAGCAGGCATGATCCATCTTCGGCCGCATCATCACTTACCATCAGGTGTGATGGCGGTCAAATGTCTGCCTATAAAGGATAAAAAAAAAAAAAAACTTGCTCGAGGCTTTTAACTGCACTTTCATTTTTAACTTTTGTCCCCCGTTTCCAACTAGCATACCAGAGGCATTAATCCATTATCTTCGTGAGCTCGCCACGACCAAGGAATCCCAAGTTGTTTACCAAATTGTTCCGAGAAACGTTCACCTTGGAATGTTTCAAGTTGGCAAAGGAACATTTGTTTGGATTATACAATACAACTAAAAGTTTTTCAAAATATTGCCGCGTCCGTTAAAGTTCGAAAACTTTATTTGCTTGCACTCAGATATAAATTTCCTTTATCGACATTTATACGCCACGCGTGTTCGCTATAGTTCCAGTAGATAATTATTTCATAATATATTTTATTACTCACTAGTTAATCTAATTGGAGTTTCCATTAAATATTGTTGACAACAGATTTGGTATTATGTTTAAAAATTAGCTACTATACTGAAAAGGCTTCGGGTTGAAATAGAATTCGGCACTTCAAATAGAATTGTTTGAAAACGGTAAATTTGTACCCGGTGCAAAACAAAAAACAACTTTTATTTGTTTTTTCTATTTATAAATGTTGATACTTGTTTGTACGTAACTTAACAATGTGGATGGGATGTGGGTATTAACGATAATCACCCTTTGATAATGGTTTGGATCAACGGCCTAACGTGCTTTCAAAGAGCACGTAAGGACTCTTAAGTCATATTATTTGGTCCAGCATATGACGATCGACCATTGCAATAGTTGCATAACTGACACGATCGTAAAACGAACGTGCTCACGCCTGCCTTCGAGCTTTTACATACATACAGACAGCAAGGTAACGGTTCCATAAGTTAAAGATGATGCTAAGAAATATTGAAATTTGGATTTTGAAAAACATGAGCGTCGGTGGCTCGATGGTGTGGACTGTCGCCTTTATACCGGGAGGGCCGAGGTTCAAATCCCGACACTTACCAATGTATTTTCAAACTTTCGAAAATATATGTACGTTATTCGAAGCTCTTACGGTGAACGAAAACATCGTAAGGAAACCTTTAACATGTGTAACAAAACTTATGTGCTTGAATTGTAAAATGTCCTTGTCTTCATCTACTTTTTCTACAGTATTTATAACATACACGTATTCATGCACGCCTGCAAAGAAATTCAAAGGTTGTGCGTGAAGTCATCCAATCCGCACTGTGCCCGTGTGGACGACTAAGACCTAATCACCCTACACGGGTAGGCTCGTGCCCCCGGTGGGGACGATTAATGAGCTGATGATGATGACCTTTGCATAAAAATAATTCATATTTTGAAACATAATTTTTCTCGTGTAATTTTCGAATTTTGCCTAACTTTCACCGTTTCAACAAAATATCGATTTTTAAACTCTGTTCACTGATATATAAACTTCCTTGATAAATAGACTATCGAACTCTTAAAGGTTATTTCAAATTTTACAAGTCTTTCCTGATAATATATTTAAGCAAATAAAGAAAAAACCCTTCAGCTTATTATTTATATATTTATAATATTAGTATATAAAACAAAAAAGGTATATATCAAACAAAATGTCCTTTAAAAAAGGAAACGTTTAGTAGAGCATTCTAAATCAGCAGTCCTTTCTCAAGAAAATTTCCTGCCGGAGTTGCTCACTTTAAGTAGCAAAGCATTCCAAAGCTACATGGCCAGAGTGAAGGACTTTGGCAACAAATCAGTGAAATGTAAAGTTGAACCAATAAGTGGGCTGTCTGACAAAGGAAGCCATCATTGAAATTACAATTCTTACAAGTTACGATGGGATTTAGATTTAGTTTAGATATAACATTAATTTGAAATGAGAAGAGTGTTCATAAAAATAATACCAATTATTAATGAGATCAAAATATAAAAATAAGACTTCTAACCATAAAGGTTGCAATACGCATTAGTATGAAAAAAACACATTGCCATCAGAAAAGTAATAAAGATAATATTTAAAAGAAAATCGAATTAACTCGACTGTGCAAGATGACTCACATCTTTTAACAACTGTATTGAGCAACTTTACTCAAATTGCTAGAGATCGAAACGGTAAAGAAATTTGTAAGTAATGATAAATAAAAACAAATAAGTTATACCAAGTAATCCGAATCAGTGGTTAAAGAGTTAGTTAGTTTGTACATGCCAAAATAATTGTGTGAAATGGATTTCTAATCATATACATCACATATTTATTTTTTACAAACACGAGTATAATATATAATAGCTCATGTTTTCTAATAGTTAAGATAAAAGCACACCAAGGGTTCCTAGTTCGATTTCTGTGCAGTATAAATATTTGTATGCAAGTACAAATAGTCTATTGTATTGGGTGTTTTCTGTGTATAATGTATTTACAAAAATAATGCATATGAGTATGTTTATCCGGCTTTTTTTAACATTTGGCTTCCGAGTGAGAATAAGTATGCTATGCACAAATATTGTAAACAAATACAGCATATGTGTTGTATTTAGTTTATATGATTTGCATACATTTCATAGCACAAATTTTAGAGATTAAATCACCACGTAGACTACATGATGACCCGTGGCTAACCTTTTTACTTTCAAGTTTTTGTCGATTGTTTTAGTTCAAACTACTGTTGAAGCTGATATGAAAAAATACACATTCTGCCCCGAGCTAAAAATATCAAGTCTTAATTATAAATTCATGACAATTTACCATTCCCAGACTCCACAGTCGACATATGTTGAAATACTTTTTCCCAACCATAATATCAAAAAAGTTTTAATTAATCCTGGTGCCTGGAACGGGAAAAGTAATAAAAGTAAAATAAACAAACTTACAAATTTTATCAGCCCGTCCCTTGGATTTAACGAAATGTTTTACAAGTGTAGATCAAAATTCATTCGGGTAGGGTCTTCCTACCCTTGTTACGGTTATTTACAGTATCGGCTAGCTTTCATGATGCTTAGAAACAATATATATATATACATATATTATACATTATACGACTAGGTAAATTATTTAGTTGGCTTAGTCACATACTTAAATGAGAGAATTACAATTAATAAAAAAATATGAGCGCTACATTACATAATGTAACTAGGCTTAGAATAAAACCGCGATATTGGTTTGGTTAGCCTTTCGGAGAAGCGCAACCTGAAGGTTGTATTAAGTGATATCATGCGAATAAGATTTAAAATGAGCACGTTCTTGGAGAACTTGACAGTAACGTTACAGGATTTATAAGTTGAAGTGGCAGTGCGAAAATCAAAAGCGATTTTTCGATTAATAGATAAGAATCGATAGCCGATGTGGCTTGGAATTTATGAAATCCACGGAAGAGGAAAAAAGCGTAGGCTGATAATCAGATAATCCGGTGATAAGTTGTATTAGTAAGGATTGGTCCGCGTAAAAGTCATTATAGCATGCCTTCATTCAGCAGTCGACGTATTTATCATGATGTTAATAATTGTGCGTGCAAGGAAATACTAATAATGTATAATAATAATGTACTTATGTCATTTTTTGTCCAATCATTATTAGTAGATGGGTTGATGCTTTTCAATACGGGGTCGGGGGCTCGGACTCATTGTTCATCATATAGCAAAGCCAGATCCTACTTGCCCTTTTTAAACAACGAATGAGACACTGGCAATCAACAAATCCAATATTTGTAATACAAATAAAACATTACATTGAAGTAACCAAATGGAATCATTTAATTTTTAATTAACAGTTATTAAATACGCTCTTTAAAAAAATTTACTAGTTTACATTTTACTATCTGAACAAGGATGTATAATATAACATTAAACAATAAAATATACAATGAACTACCAACAAATAAAGACAACATTATGAAAACGCACTCTTTTATTTCAATATGGTACTCCAAATTTTAATTAATTTTGCCTTGTAGCCACTCGTATTTCGTAATATAATATGAGTAATATGTTCAAGGCTTTTTTTTTTTTTCATTGTTGTGGATATATAACGAGCTTATGTTGGTTCTAACGATTCATCTTCATTAAAAATTCAAATAAATCCGTAATGACCGCTAAATTACAGTTTGATTAGACTGTTGAAACTTGGCTAAGTCCATGGCTGAACAAACGGCGATCACGTTAAGTTTAATTGAAAATGGAAATTATAAAATTAATTTTGTTGTATTTTTGTAAAAGAAGACTGTAATGAATAATTATATTTCTTTCGGAAAAAGCATAGGTTGTAAGACAAGCTTAAATACTTTCTAACTAGAAAAAGTCGTTAGAACATAATTATTA
>PQWD01002737.1:22246-47957 GCA_019425675.1 Leucinodes orbonalis | reverse complement strand
CAGTTAAGTACGCGACATAATAGGCTGAATTTGATGACATGATGATGATCCTGATCCACTAACTTCATATTTATACTTAACCCATTGACCGCCCATGACGCCTTAACGTGTCAGACACAATAGATTTTCTATTGTGTCTGGATTCCCGGCATTCAATGGGTTATAAAACCAAACGAATATTTATCGAGGACCTAAGATTGTCCCTGGAAATAATCGCGTTAAGTCGCCCTATTCACGAGTTTACCGCGAGCTGCATAACTAAGCGTTTCAACTTACGTTACAGAAAGTTAGCTTCTTGCTTCCTCTGTCACGGAGCTTTCATTTGTTCCATTAGGAGCCGACGGCTGTGTATGCCTCTCTAAATGAGGTGAATTTCTATGGAAATTACACTTTCGCGCCTTTTCTTATTCGTACTTTACAATAATCCAGTTAAGTCTGTACTTTTCAGTGTTGAAGCGGGCAAAATTTTAATAGAGCAGTATTTAGTGAAGAGTTTTGCCATATAGGAAACTCATTTATATTAAAAGATAGTATGGTTTCATTCGTAATTAACACAGTTTCGCTTTAGGACTGTTGCATTTTTTAATAGATTAGACATCTCGCTTTGCAAACTATTGTTTATTGGCAAAAATTGCTGTCCTGTTATTTATGTTATTGTCATTTTTTATGTATCCAGAAATCTTTTAAGAAAACATGTGAACGACATTTCCTATGGAGGGTTCCACAGTAGCAAGTAATACAAAAAAAATATTTTTTATTTATTTACTTAGGCACCTACTACAGATTTATTATGATGGAAATAGTGTTTCACCATTTATGACGTATGAAAACTACTGTCAAGATATCGTTCGAAACAAATTTCGTTGTTAGATTTTATGGTAATGTACATCATATTCTATATTTCTAACATAATCAATCACATATTTAGAACATAGAAGGGGTGGGGGCAACTTTTTTCACTTTGGAAGTGTCACTCGCGCAATCTGTTCAATTTATAAAAAATATATATAAGAAACCTTAGTATCATTTTTTAAGAAATCCCACCACTGGTTGGAGCCACTTTATTGATGAGCGTGCCTAATATTAGGCTCAATATTAAGACTTTTATTGTTATTATGTACCAACTTAGATGAATTCCGTTTCTTATTACAAGACATATATGAGACATCATTGTTAACATCCTTGCCAAAAAAGCCATGTGTGTTTACAAAATACAATACGACTTTTACAAAATATATATAACATAAGTCATTATTTTAAAAACGTCGTAAAGCGAGCTAACATAATTTACGATTTCCCTAAAATCTCTAATATCGCTCATATTACTTTGACTATAGATTTTATTTTCTTTTAAAAGAATATAATATAAAAAATACCCTTTAATATATATTTCGCAGAGATCTATGTACTGTGACACACGGAAATTGTAGAGGAAAGTGCTATAACCATAAATTGGCAGTGGATTGGCCTTATTTCAAACTGAATACTTGGTGTGCACAATTTAATAAAAACATCCTAGGCTTCATTCAAATCATTGCAAAAATAAGAAAACTTGTCGTACTTATAAAACTAGATAAGATTGCTTGGTATGCTAATAAGCAGGATGTAGGGTGTACATCCCCTTACACGATAAGTGCTAAATAAAAGATTTAAAAAATGTGTCTCTGTAATGCCAAAAATATACGGAGTACACAGGCAACCACGAAAAGTTACCTACAGAAATAATGTAAATGATAGTAGAATTGATTAATATTGTTACTCGCGAAAAGTGTTTTACAGGTTTAAAACTATGACAAACATCATGTAACTCACTAATTTGACAAAACTCAACGGATCAGCAAGTTGAAGTGGAAGCCAGATAGTCATGTATGTCGCAGAACCAAAGGCCGTCAGAGCAGACGAATTCTGAGGTGACTGCCTTTGCTAGCGTAATGCCGCTGGGCGCCTTCAGATCCAATGGACAACTTGCGAAAGAACGCTGGTGAAGACTAAACGAGAAAAGTGGACTGGGATATCTGGCACAGAATTAAGAAGACCTATGTCTAATAGTGGACTGCAATAAGTTGAATAGCGATACATGTAATGTTCCCGACTGCAATGTCTATAATTGAACAAACCAACATTTAATGTCTCATAAAAATCTGTCGTAAGGAACGTACAAATAAAACTCAATAATGATCCAATCATTTATCAGTTTTATTGGGTGTTGATTTTATCAATACACCAAAAATATTTAGGCGCTTTTGAACATTCAACAATATTTAACTCTTTTAGAATTTCCGTTTTGGTATATTTTATTAAATTTTATGGAGTATGGAGCCAATGACAATCATGTAGGTCGACTGCTTAGTTGCAAATTCATTGTGATTAAAAACTACGCAAAGTAAGGCTAGTGAATATCCCCAGCGCAGTCATAATCACTTCTGCAATTTATGTGGAAAAGGTACCGTTCCGTCGAGTGAAGTCGATGCTTATTAGCACAAATTAGGTGCAAAAGTGCACAGTTCGCAAAAGTACCCCTAGAAATAGCAACGATATTTTACAGCTGTATTTGTTGCGTGGGTCGAAGTTACTTTTGCCGTGCCAGCTGTGCCAAAAGCGTTTGCGAAGATTCCAACGAGCTTACTCCATGTTGAAACATAATTGGCGCCTTCAACTGTAGAAAATTGAAATGCCATTTCAAATCTTATGAGAGTTCGTGTAAAATAAAGTGTACCATTATACATTGCTGATAAATATGATGGGGTGATGTACAAACATTCCATCACAATTTGGTCGTAATTCAGTAAACTACCATAGTTCTAAGTAATTTCTTGTTTTTTACCAACACTTTTTATGAATCTGACATGCATTTGATATAAAGAACTATTGTTACTATTGCTCTTAGTAGCTTTGTTTTGGAATGCCCATTCATTTCAGTACTAATTTATTTTGTTAATCAAAGTTACGTATGAAAAGTGGTTGATGATTTTATTTGTAACCTATCAGAACCGGTACAATAAAAAAATATTTGTTGTAGTATTGGGTGATACTACCGGAATTTGAGGGACTGAGAATTTGGTGTAATGAGTAATTTTTACTAGTCTTTGTTGGATCACTATTATGTCGTAATTGAATGGGACGGTCAGTTCGCTCACATCACGACAGACGAAGTGGTGAAGGAAATTAAGAACAGTATGTAGTCATTATTTTCCGTCGACACTACCTTGCACCCATCACCCTGGCGAAAGATGTTAGATCTCCTTTAACTGGTAACTTTACTAGCTACAGTGCCCTCTTCCCGAAACACAGAATTGCAAAACACTCCATACCAATTTTAAAGACGTTATCAGGCACTGCAGTGATAACTACCTAGACCACTCACTACCACCTAAGCTATTATAATTATCTTGGCGATATAATAGCTTTTGTGCTTACGTAAGCACTTGGTTTCAAAAACATTTCGTTGAAACGATATAATAAATGACGTAATGGTAAAGAAAAATCATATTAAATCACGTGAGTAAGTCACAACATTCTATAATACCTTTTTTTAATGGAAGAATATTTTATAAAAAGCCTAATAAGAGACGCTATCAAAAAATCAGTCTAGGTTCTAATGTCAACATATTAATTGCTTCAATTGTATCTGCAGCTTAGAAAAAAAAACTGACAAAGATATGGATTAAATTCTGCCTATGAACATTATATTTTTTACCTCAATGACAATAAAGGCACCCACAGTGAAAATCTGCAAGCCACGTATAATGCCTTTTGTACTGCCACCTAATCTGCATACCTAATTAGAGTCAACCCTATCATAACTCCTAAATTTTATTTTCACCTCATGAAATTTTGGGTTTAAAGTAATTTGCATGTCTCAAATATGTATAATAGCTGGTTTTAACTATGCCATAATTTTACGCTTGTCAAGAGGCTATTAAGGTAGGGCTTTTAGGATATGCGTGTAGAAATTTATGGTAGGCTTCAAAAATATTTGTATTTATATGAAATAAATCATGAAAAAACCTCAAGATACGTAAATGGTATGCCAGATTATAAATAAACAAAATTAATAAATATTTCACTGACATTCACTCAGCGCCAACTAACCCCAAGTTAAGCGTGAAGCCTGTATTATGGGTAGTAAACAACGGATAAACATACTTATATTCATTTTTTTGTAAAACATACATATTATACGTAGAAAACACCCAGACAATTACAAAAAAAACATGTTCATGCACACAAATGTTTGTACTGCCCGGGGATCGAACCCGGAACCTTTAGTGTAGTAGTCGACGTCTCAACCGCTACATCAAATGGGTCGTCAAAAGATTAAGGATGATACCTTATTAAATCAATTATAACTTACTTTTCCCCAAAAATGAGTCCAAATTAAAATAAACCTAGCCTGTAGCCTCCAGATCGGAAGGCAACACCAATGAGCGTCCCACGGTCTCGAGTGAAATTTAAGTATTATTATTATCTTATTTGACTTATGGATATAAAAAATATTAAAGCATAGCTATGCCATGCCGGAAAGCCTGTGTCCTTATAGTGATTTCATCAAACTAAAAATGTGATGGACTAAACATTTTAGAAACCGAGCTTATTCTGATAAAATGATATAACGATACATAAACATTTTCGTGCCGACCCATTATAGAACAAATAACGAAAACCTCGTATAACTGATAAGTACGAACAAATTCAATCAACACGCATCACATCAGATTACACCGTGTCACAAGTCACTTGACACGAATCCGTTACGTCACTATAGACTTGGCTGTTCGTATGTAAGTTACGTGCTAGCAAGTGTAGATTTCCCCCAGAGTTCATAATAAAAGTAGGTACTTTCATAAGTAAGAAGTTGCGTCTCAGGCGGCTAACTTTTTCGGAAAATAGATTACGATATTGTCTTTGCGCCCAATCGAGATGAAGGTCTTGTTCTCAAAAATATTATAATTGGACCAATCATGATCACTTTCAGTATCGAGTACGTCTATTATGGACTTGAAGTGTCTTTTTTTTAAAGTTGAATGTAATATGGTTACATTCAAAGAGCGACAATAATCTAATCTTGCCAACCGGGTAGATTCTTAAAATTTACACGAAGAATACGCCTCACGCGGCAATTGTTAGAACTTATTCCTGAGACGGTGTTCCACCGCCGTAAATGAGAATTTAGCCGCTGTAGACAAAACATCATATGAAACCATTTACAATCAGAAATGTTTCCGGGTGGGTATGACCTGGCGTCCTTAAAAAATAGTTTAACCTCATTTAAAAAAATTGCTTGCAATATATTTTGAACACATTATTTTTGAGGCTCACGAGGAGCGGTGGTGCTACTTGGTACCACAAAAACTAAAACCTTTATGGTAAGTTTATGTAGCTAGTTTAGCTTATCAGATCTTTCATTAATTTTCGGAATCTATTTTTCGGAGCTCGGATTCATCACGAAAAAGGCAAACGAAATTTTAAGTCTAATAAAATTATCAGTAACTTATTTTTTAACAGCTTTATATATTCTAGTTCGTTTTATCGACTTGTTACGTATATTGACACGTATTTATTACTCTTTTGCTGTTATAAGATGTTATTTTAATATTAAAATCAGACACTTTAATGGTTCATTGTATACATACTCGTATAAGGTTTTCGAAGTGCTAGTATAAGTGTATAGATATCATGGATCATCTAGGATCGTAAACCTGGGTTATTGTCCGCATCACCTCATTGATTTCGTTAGATAACTGTGAATACATAACTACACGAAAATATGTAGTTTCAAACTTGTAGTATGAATTAGTTTCTACTTTATTCGCCATCTAAAACTTTGATTACGCTCTTTCGGAAAGAAATGCCAACAACTTGAAGACATAAAGCTGACAACTACACTCATATAATTCCTTGTACTGTTTTGACTTTTATGATAGAAACAAGCGATAAAACTAAGAAATATGCTGACTGAGCTAAATTCTTAGAACAGCGTGCTTTTGTATTTGGTACACATTCTTTACGACGGTCTTTGCAATTACATTTATATTTTTATCCTGTTACTTTTTGAACTACTAACGCTGGAAAGTAAAGGTATGATTAGACCCTTCATAACAAAGTCAAATGAGTGATAAAATAATCAGCCAAAACCTAAACAATGATTGAACATCGAATCCTTAAAGAATGTTCGAATATTAGACCTGGCTATGTTAACATTGCTATTTCGTCATAAAAAATGCTAACTAAACATTTACTTTGGCAATAAAATGCGTTTCTAGCAACCATAGCATAATATTTGCCTTAGAAAATATACTCTTGGAGTTGGATTTAATGTGATGTTTTTTACCCCGCGGCATTTGAGGGTATATTACCATCAAATTTATAAAATCCTTGGAAGCATTCAGAAAAATATCTTGACACTGGAGATTATTCTCATTTTTCCAAAATAATGCTCTAGCCTGGTGACAAAGATGAAATTCTGGCCGGGTTCGACCACAGTGGCCGTTTAACTGGAGAAGCTAAATTAGATTTAGAACAGTGTATTTTATTGTTATTATTTATGCAGAAAATTACGCATTATACTGAGTTAGTGCTCTGCCCTCTCGTGTGCTCTCTGTGTGTAAAATTGTAGGTGGTCGGGACTTTAGCTTGTCCCTTTTATCGTCCAGGTCTGGGCATTTTTTTTTCATATGTATACAGGACGGTCTGGACGCTCACCTGATGGTAAGTGATACGCCAGACCATGACAGAGCGGAATTTAAAGAGACCAACAACTGATAACATTATTACCTCCATCAATGCCGCACTGCACCCGTCACCCGAGACAACATATGTTAGGTCTCTTATACCCGGTGATTTCACTAGCTACAGTGCCCTCATCCCGAAACACAGAAGTATTTGTTTGCATTGCTTAATCTCAAAAGTATTGACTTGACCCTGCACCAGGCGCCGCTATCCCGAGCGCTGTGCTGCTGCACGCTCCCAGTGAGAGTGCTCAATCTTGCATCTTTTCTTGTATTTTCAAAACATCCTTGTATCTATGGTACTGGCCACCGCTTGTACGTTTACCGTACTTGAGTTGCTAAAAGAGAATGCACTTAGCCTCTCTTCTCTTTGCACGCCTCAGGACATTTGTGTTTCTGACATGGTCCAATCCTATTCTATCAGTAAGGTTGTGTCTGTACTTTAACTTACATTACTATGTGATGTGAGTTTAAAAATAAACTGCTGCACTTACACTTGTACATTATTTGTATATCAATATATTACAGTTAGAACCAGTAATTAAATGTTCAAATGATAACTGAATAACCAAAAAACATTTATATATGATACTTATTAAAGTTAATAAAAAACTCCAACAAACACTCTGATCAACATACCAGGATACGCTGGTTAACAGATTATGATTTTCCGGGTTTTGTATTCTCGACTAGATTGAATACATCCATATTCATCATCAGCTCATTAATTGTCCCCAATGAGGGGCACGAGCCTAACCGTAAAGGATGTCCACGCGGACCCAGTGCGGATTGACCGGCTTATAGTGCAACCTTTGAATCTCTTGGCAGGCGTGCGCAGCTTTCCTCTCGATGTTTCGCTTCACCCTAAGAGCATCGAGAAAACTTTCGAAAAGACATTGGTACGTGACGAAATTTAAACTTGCACCCATATCGGAAGGGAACAGTTCACATCACTCCATCAATTAGCCACCGACGCTTACTATTAATAGCAATGCCCCATGACGATTTTAAATGTTTTATTTACGTTTAAAGTCAATAAAAAAATGGCCATTCGAACCATTTATTACCAAACGTCCAATAACTTGACATTTTACAATATTAATTGACACAAATAAACAAAGTTTTTAGAGTCCCACTGAATGTAACATTAATAATAAATATTCAGCTGCTCACATTCGAAGTGAAAAGGGTTTATCGGTTGAAAGAAATATATACATTTATACATTATCTTTAAATCATAAAAATATTGTTTCGATAGATAGACATTTGCAATCATTATGAAACATTTGGAAAAATAAAAAAGCGTGTTTGGAGAAGGCAGGATTTTGTCCTTTTAGGGATTATAATATTCGAAATTTCAAAAATGGAAATATTTATATTCGGAATAAAATATTTTGGAACCTTTTGGTGTTCCCTTATTATAATTGCAGGAAACTTATATTTAATGCCAAACACTGGACTGGAGCACTGGACAGCAACAGATTGAGAGATTCAGAGAGGGAGAGGAGCATTTTAGAGCCTCAACAGAAGTCGATAATTTACATTCATATGTTACAATTAAAGGTGTGCCCCCAAAACTTACACCTCGACCTTATGCTTTTTATACACTAATATTAATTCCTGATATAAATTAAATAGGTAAAATATTAAGTGGTTTTCACGTTGAAATTTAATTAAAACCAAAAATGATTTCGATATCATCAGCCTTCTGATATTCCAAATCGCATTTATGAATGCTACGAACTTGTTGATAATAAATTTAGAATCTCCTGACATGTAACAAGTTACGGTGCTTCACGAACGATGAATCCAATCTCGATCTCCAACGACCTTTAATATCGCACACATTTTGTACCGATAGCCTCATTTAATTTTATAGTATGTGCTTCACAGAACACGACTCGAACCCAATACGTCCTTTATTTATATGTACCTACATCTACTTATGACAAAGATAATTTTATAATTAAAAACCTGCGTGGTCTAGGGTGCGTGAGAGAAATACCGCGGAGAAACCTTATTTTGTGCGATTTTTATATCTCTCCATAGCCATACTAGCCAGGAAGGCCTGTGTTCTTTAATTGGCTGTTACAGGCTGTTATCGGATGTAGTATCAACAGATGATGATGTGGAAAGGTTAACGTGCCTTCTGAAGTAAGGATGGACACGTGTTGCCATCTGATGGCCGTACAATGTGAAACTTGTTAGACTGCCACGATTATCAACTGAATACACTTAACGCGACATTATCGAGCCATAAAAAAAATGGAAGGTAATATATATCAAATCTATTGCTAGAGTAAGGCAGTGAGTAAAGTAAATAATGAGATATCGAGGCACCCAAAACTAAAACCATTTTCATTTGTCTTAAAATCTTTAAAGCTTATCAAAGCCCAAAATAAAATAAAGATAAAACGAACAGATATCCAAAGTAAAGCCGCCGAGCCATATAGGCTTTGAAATATAGCCGGCTCGTACGAAATCCTTTAGAAGCCAACTTTCATAGCGCTGGTGTGTTAAAAGGAACTTAGATTTAACGCCGGACTTCACACAATGAAACCTTTCTTTGTTTTCAAAATTAGGAAAAAATAATCATAATTTTAAATGTTCAATGGATGTTATTTTGGTTTATATCTAATTGTTGCACTTTGATACCATGAGAACATATAACCTTATATATAAGAAAGCTATTGTAACATGACCAAGCATCTAAATTCAAAAATGGCAATCAAACCATTGACCAGATTTATCGTTGCAGTAAATTTCAACCATAGTTGAGAATTAACTGCAACGATGAATCTGAAATAACTAATAAAAATTGTAGCAAAATAATAATTTTTGTACATGCGTCTGTAGGTATGCTATTCTTTAATACATCAAATCATCAATTACATTGACAAATTAGTTTGTAACTTATACGTATAATTAAATCTTTTTTCCATCTATTACGTAAAAAGTACTTATACTTTCATTTCTTACAGTAAAATGCTTATTGCCCATAAATCGAACACCGTACCTTGACAGATACTAATGTCTTTGATGTTCAAAAGACGCAATACGAGACTATATCAAAACATGACTTTCAATTACCATGAGCACGCAGAGCAACCTCATTTATTAGTATAACATCACATAATATTTGATATTGCGCCTTAGAAATATCATTGCCTTTATAATGATGTATAACGTTAATAAGAAAAGTGTATGATATATTCTTTACTCGTATATTAACTTTTGTAATGAACTAATGTTTGCCAACCACAAGAAAATTTTATAGTGATCGTAGTTCTAAATATGTTACAGTTTGTTAAATAACTATATCTATATCATTGTCTACATCAGATCTTATTTATTTTTTGTAGCTCCGTTCTATTTTATGAGATCTAATTTAGTACCTTTTATCTTTTTAACCACTTTAAAAATATATCACACCAATGTATTACAGAATGTGACACCCAAATTTTAATATAATGTGAAAATATTATTATCCTGTTATATGCTGTTTACAAAATAGAATAATACTCGTACATCGCAAACTATTGTTTTCATTTTACTTATTAGTTTGCATATACTAGTAACTATGTAAAGAATAAAAATATGTGGCACCTTTAATGGCTATATGAAAGTAGAACAAACTAATAAAATACAATTAAAAATAATGTACAAATAACCTAAAAAAAAACATTTATTCGAAAATATACTTTATTAATAGGGAGATAAAGACTTACCTTCGTATCGTGAGATGACTCTGTCAAACACCCAATTCACGAAAAGGTTTAAGGGCATGTTGTCCCCATGAGCCTTCTGTTCGCATATTAATTTGATTCTTTATTAGTTTTCAATATCGTTCAATAAATACATAAACCGTAACCGTAAATGCTTAATATTCTGTAAATAACATCAAATTCATAAATGACCAAGCCACATTCAAGCCACAGGTATTCAATATAGAGTCGCTTAAACTTTAACATTTATTACACAATGTGAATTAATATTTAGTTGGAATGTTGTGTCACAGATCTTTACACCTACAAAGACTTATTGCGCCTAACTTTAACTATGCTCCTTATTACTTCTGACATTTATATTATGTTCAAAACTCTCTTAGTCTTTTGTTTTACAAGTATGATATACGACGTCTAGTATGATGCTATGAGATCCATTTCAAGGTAAATACCTATGTGTTACATAAAATACCTATGTGTTACTATTTAAATCTTGAATTTGATCCTTAGGTCGACATACGTTTACTTGGTAGTAGACTCGATACTGAGTCGTCTAGGTAGGTACCGCCGCAGTGCCAGATGTCGTTGCGTGAAATAAGAGTGCTACGTGCTGTTGTCTCGGGTGACAGACGCAGTGCGGCATTGATGGAGAAATAATAACAGTTTGTTGGTTGGTAAAAACTTCAATGCCACGCTGTCATGGTCATGTATATCACTTACCATCAAGTAAACGTCCTGACCTCCCTGTTCACTTCGTAAAATAAAAAAGAAATATTTACTTTTTTATTTAGTTATTTGAGAATTATAATTTTGTACATAAAATGACGTCAGACCCTTCAATATTTATTGGAGTGTAGGCTGTATAGATCACTTTTACTAGAACATGACCTTAAACCATCTTGTACACGTGGAATTCAGATGTCAAATATTTTAATACTCGAAGCTGGTTTAAAATGAATAATGTATAGTTTTTGGAATTAAACAATTAACAAGTTGCTTTTTTACTCATATAATAATTTGTCCATTTTTTGCGGAAAATATGATATCATAAAAATTTAATATAAATATTGGGACAGGCAATTTCTGGAGTAAAGATCTCGTTTCGGAAAGAGTGTAGGATGCCCTCCATCCCTATGAGGACTTCCAAAAACTCAGGTAGCGGCTGGATAAAGAAAGCAGGGAAACATGATATCTGGTGCAAAATTTAGGAGCCATATGTCCAGCCGTGACCTGGTTTATGAGTGCATAGAGGCAAAGAACACGTTCTTAATTTCACCTGTATTCAACTGTGACATTCAAAATAATTGGATTTTTAAGATATCACTGGAATAAAAATACCGAAACAATTCTATGTCTTAGCCAAAAACAAAGAAATTGCTGTGACGTAAATTGACACTGTGAAAGTAATTTGAGAAATTAGTCTCTTTAGTGAGTGCAATAAGCGTAAAGCTTTCAGAAATAATACGGCGCGTCAAAATCTTAACAGTCGCCCGTTGGACAGTTTATCACAAACATTTGGTATTCATTGAATTTCTGTCTCACTGCTTAAAACGATATTGTTTATTAATACGTGTTTTGGTCTGAAACTACGTTTTCGCATACCTAAGGGAAAGGGTTAACAAATGTAGACATAAAATTCCATTTTATTCTAAATCTAATATTCAACTACTACTATAATCTTCATCATCAATTTATAATATCCCTTTACAGAAAACTGACCAGGACAAAAATGCTGTTTTTTCGCGAAACACAACGATCTAAGTCCAACGCTTGGACCACTAGACCATGGAGGCAGGTATCATTATAAATGAATAAATATCCACTGGCATTCACACAACATCAAGCCCCAAAAAAAGCATTAGCCTGTAATTTGGTTACTAAACGACGGATAAACATACTTTATACTTTTTTTTGTAAATACATATATCTTAAACATAGAAACATATATTAACATAAGATTTTCATTCATTAATAATCCAAATCAAGTTCAAAATTGTTATTCATGCAATAGTTTTTTATTTGCTCCGCATTGTCTTATTAACGACAAAGTTGTCTTATTTGTACCAAAGCCACGTTAGGCTAAGAATTATAATGTGAAAGTATAAAAATGCTTTGAGAAATCTAGAAAACATTTTATAATCACGCGGAATACGAGAAATGGCCATAAAGATGGACAACTTAAGTCGTTGAATATCAAATGCTTTTACCAGTGTAGGCAATTGGCACACTCAACATCCTTTGTACCTTCGTGCATTTCATAAAATACTACTCGATATCATAATAACAAAATTATCTTAAAAATAATGAACATTAAACTGATTTGGATATACATTTTTACGCTTTTTAAAATGTCGTTTCTCTCTCACTCTCTTCAACCTATATCTTTCGACTGCAGGAAATAAGTAAACACATTTTACGCCACATATCCTGGTCCTCCGCTTTCCTCATTCAGAACGGAAACCTGACCAAGTAGTTGGGTTTCTAAACCCGCATTCTCGCTTGCTTAATTTTCAAATGAAAGCCGTCGAGGGCTATGTGAAGGATATGCTAACGACACATGATTCTTTTTCTTTCATTATTCACTTTCAATTTTTTAAAAATATATATAACCTTTAAACACAGCCATGATACAAAGCCAATCCGCACATCATGATCTTTCTAAAGTTGCCTCATAATTTATAATTAAATTCTATGCAAAAGTATTAATAAATAGATTTATTGCACAAATAAATTATGGACAAAGGCGAACTTAATGCCAAGTGGCATTCTTTACCAGCTAGCCTTTGGGTATGCAGAGAAAGACAAAATGGTGCGGCAAAAAAAAGAGAAAAAAAAAGTTGAACAGCAGCAAAAAACATATATGCAGAACATCCAAAAAATACTAAATATTAAAAAACCCGCACGGGAATAACTATAATTACCTTATACGAATGGTCCTTAATCGTCATCACCAGTCACACAGGCCTTTCCGCGATGAATGCTATGGGAGATTGGGCCGTAGCACACCACACGGACCAATGCGGCTAAGTGGGTGTCAATGACTACTATTCTTAGATTGTAGACGAAACCAAGGGCCCTTACAAAGGATTATTCAATATGAAAGCAGTTGTAGTCTATTGAACAGAAGATGACTTTCAAGTAAACTAAAATACGTTCTTCGGAGAAATTCAAAAGTATGTTAACATTTCTAGACAAATCGTTGTTTGAATAACACTTGATAAATCTTCAACCGAAATTATTACTTTAAACGAACTTGAGATATAGTATTATTAATATTTCTTGAGACACCTTCTTCAAAATTACCAGGGCAAGCTTAATGTGATGTTATTTTGGAACTAAAATTTAATTCATGTTATAAAGATAGAGTCTTTTATATGGAAATAATTGCAAGAAGGTAGTGTAGGTATATATCTATCCATACCAAGTAGCAGTAGGGGTAGGGATCAAGGAAATTGACAAATTAAAAGTATGTGTTGAAAATGCAAAGCTTATGTTTGAAATTTTTGATTTCATTAGGTTTTAGTACATCGAACTGTAAGGTGATGAAACAAGCAAACAGACTAACACTAAGAAATTTTATATTAATAACAAATCCTATTCAATTAAAAACTACTGAACTAGTTCTTAACATCCCACTGCAAGGTTGTCCGGGCCTTCCTGCACAACGTAACTTTGGGAAGATTGGACCACTTCTCGAACCCATGCTAGTCATTAAATACTACGGCTACTATCTACGAGTAAGTAAGTAGTCGTCGGTACTTAAGATAACATTTTCCGGTCACCTATACAGGGGCTGATAGTTTCTTAACTGCATGACGTGTTTATAATAATATAAAAATGAAATACCTCATATGCTCAACCAGTTATTTTATTCTAAACATATGAAAAGAAGGTGAAACTGGCGAAATTATAAAACGTCATGATGCTCAAACGTCATTAAATTCCATTCAAAGAACAGTGCCAGTGAATTATGCTCAAAACAAAAGCTAATAACTTAGGCGAAAGGGTGGCGAGTATTTATGGCGGCATATTGCGTTATAAAAAATGATAGCGGTTTCCTTGCTACACAAACTCGTTTGCGCTTATCACGCCGCAACATGATAACGCTGTGACCGTAAAAGGAAGACGAGATATACTTAGGCTTATCTTATATTGACGAAATACTTCATCATAATATTCAGGGCTGTCACGAAGCTCAATAGTCCTTTGTTTATTTAGAAGCCCGCATTTGTCCGGATTCCCCAGAGACAAGGAAAGAATTGGAATGAAGGCGCAAAATATGTTTTGGACCGCAGTGTAACGCGGTGTAAATAGAAGCGTGATAGTAAATTGGGATATTTTCTATTTATCCGGCCAATATACTGCTATTGGATGTGTTGGACAAAAATCTTACTCATTACCAGTAATAAAATATGCTCTGAGTTTCTTTAACATTTCATACAATGTTGTTTTGTCGTAAGAAGAATTATTTTACAAATCATTTAAGACAGAACTGTAAATATTCAATTTATTTGAATTAACTATTGAACTCTAATTTTACTTTACTCTTATTGTTTTCAGGTCATATTTTTAAAACAAAAAACACGTTTTGATAATGAATTTGATTTAACGAAGAATAATGATTTTAAATAATAATATCGACAGTTTAGACAAATTTGGCAATCGGTTCAACCCTGATTTCAATCTTATTTCTAAAGAAGCTGCTGTTATTAAAGGATCCCTAAGTATTTTTTTTATTCTGGGATGCAAATAACAAAATAACAAGAAACTGTGCATCAACATACTTAAAACAATGGGTTGGCTATGTCAGTTAACTAATGTTCAATAAGCCAAAAAAAATCCAAAGCTTTTATTTGTGTAAAGATTCAATTATTATTGAAGAACATATGGGATATTTATTTAAGAGCCGTTTTTACTAATTTATGGAGTAAGACTATTCAATGTTCACTAAACTGTATGAAGACGAACTAATATCCTTCAAACTTATAAAACGAACGGAACTCTGGTTACTTGCAAACCCGCACTAGACTACCGTACCGAATTGCGTTTGTCTTACTAAGAAAGGTTTTCTCCAGGTGTGAAATTGTCAAATTCAATACAATTACAATAGACACAAATATATTTCCGTAATGTTAATATAAAATAACAAGTAAGACGCAGGAAGGAATGGGCAACTCCAACAAAATATGGTGTTAAAGCCACTTTACGCTTCCGCTAAAGTGCACTGTGGCATTAAACCGTATTCACCGTAGATTCCTGCGACAATGACACTTGCCTGCTGTAAATCCAGACTGTAATAAACGTTTAAGAGTAAAGGAACAAATTCCACTAACAAACTTGTTCACTAATTTTCGCTTGACAAATAAAACAATACGACTAAAATTTCATGAAATACCGTTGGACTTAAGCTTTAGCATAATATTGACTTGTTGAGAGTATACCATCATCGTATACGTTTTTCAATGTAATTTATTATTAGTATATAATTTTCTTTATATATGTATTTGACTGACTTTGCCAATTTTGAGCAAATAATACAATCAGTTGGTCAGTAGAAAGTAGACGTCAGTACACTGATCATGAAGATGATGATGTGAATTGTCAGTATATAAGTCAATGCAAGTACAGTTGAATTGACAAAATCCTTTACTACGAAGAAGATGGTTTCTTCTTGCAAAACTTGCAAACTTAAAATATAACTTAATTTATGAGGAGTTGAAAGTCAAATTCCTATAATTAAGCCTCTTCTTTTTAAAGGGGAATTTTAATTCCGGTAACCCCATATCGAATCATAACGCGGAGCGTTTTTCCATGCGAGCTGATATCACTTCGATCGAATCAGCTCTTCGTGCCGAAGCAAGGCTACTTTCAGTAAAATCATTCTGGCTAATCTAAAAATAATGAACATCAATCTTTTCTAAAATTACATAGTGTATGAAATATTCGTATCTAATTATGCATTAATACGGACAATAGTTCCTCGCTGGTAAACATGGTACGAGGACGCACGAAATGGTGGGTGAAAGGATTGTTACAACCTTGGTTGGTTCATCAAACTGCATGTGGGACTCCGCCTAGATACTAACATAGTTAATAAGTTAAATTGTTATTAACAACCTATGAATCCATGGTCTGAAATAATTTATTTTTATTGTATGTTTATTATTTAATTAATCAGGAACTAAGCACCCGAAGGCTGTTAACGAGCTACCTGCTGCCACACGTAGATGTAGATTGCATATTATCTACTACTACGTCTTTGGTTCAATTGAGACATTGAAATAAATACTCTCAAATCTATTTTTATTTTTATCATTTTCCAAAGGCGTTCATCAGTTTTGGTACGAGCACATGTCAGATAATTGTTCATTAAAGATTTGGCCAGGCGACTTCGTTAGCGAAATAGCACAGAAACGAGAGTATTCTTGCTCGTTAAGTCTAGCTCGATTTAAGTCTAACTTTATTTTTCAGCCAAGCCTTGAACGGCGATCTAATTTTTCAGGTACATTATTTTCCTTACTAAAACGAGTCTTGATAACTGTTGCGTAATTTTAAAAAGTAATTATTATAGTTATGATCTTTTTATTTGTAGATGGGTTCTATTTTAGCCCAAAAGTAAAATTTTGCATAAGTCCTTAACCACGATGATTTTATTTGCTACACTAGGTGCGCTGTCTGCATGACTGCTATTTGGTCAAGCAGACAGCGAATCTAGTGTAGTAACTTGCAACTATTAACTAAAGTGCACTCGGAAAGCTTAAAAAATTAAATCACAGTATCCAGTCATTTTATTGCCTGTCTCACCAGGAATACTATATATACTACGAATTTTTATCATATTTTTTTTAGTAAACTAATGCATGCATATCACAGTTTTATTTATTTATTCATACTTCCTAATCAAAATAAATGAATAAAATTTGGCATAAAATAAAGCTTGTACTCATTGAATTCCTACTTTGATGCGGTAGAATAGCTGACGTCAAATTTGTTTGTTTTTTTTGCTTAACATATTATTTTTTTTTTGCTACGAGCTGGCTTTTACTGCCAAATTTACGGTTGGTAACATTTTTCTCCTCGCAAAGAAATCGCAGATAAATACTTAGCGCACAAGGCGGAAAATATTGAATCAATAAAACGGAACGGTTAATTTCCACGCAATGGCTTGCAGCCGACACGTATCTCTGAACTATCTGAAGTAACTCTTAACACGGAAATGGCATCAATCAAGTTCTAAGCGACACGTAACCTCTTGAGTTCGGATACGTGACAAATATGTTCACGAAGGAGTTCCATTATCTTATAAAACACGCCTTTAGTAATAATACATTTTTTATTTTAAATATTATTTGTTTTTAAGAATGGTTAGCTAAATGTGACCTAATTCTGCTAATGATTTTTTATGAACACTCGATCATTTTTTCTTATTCCTAGGCCTTTTAACCCTTACACCGCCATGATTCTATTTATTTAAAGGGTTAAGTGACTTTCTAATTTCTTCAGGCACTGGCTTTAAAGTTAACTGGGTCATAACGTTAGCAAAATAAAACGAGCGCAATGGTCGAAGAAGGATTGGCAATTACCATGTATAGAAAGGAGTATTAAGGCCTACGGCAGTCTTAGTAGCTTAGAAAGACATAGCACATATTGTTTTAGGCCCGTATTTTTTAAGCGTGGGTACTCTCCGACTGGGCCAGCTTATTCGTACCGAATCACGGCTAGGGATGAAACAATACCATTGATCGGTAGTCAAGTATCGACACGTACTCAGTATCGATTGAAAAGTATCAATACTTACTCGTATTGAATAGTTTTTGGAAAAATATCAAGTTTGAACTCAAAGAAGTGTTCAAATTCTTAATTATAACATTTACTAAAAGACTGCTTTTGTAGCGGTATTGAACATTTTTGATAAATTTTAAACAAAGGAATAATCACCCGCTAAATTTAAATTGTTTTGACAGATCTGTGAAAGAAGTAGAGTCTACAAATTTTTTAGGTCTAACTGTAGATAATAAGTGACGTGGAAATCTCACATTGATATTTAGTGAATAGATGGAACAAATTTTCCTATGCTCTATGCAAATTGAGAAATGTTGCTTATAAATATATGCTATCGGCATACCATGGATATGTAGCATACATCTTAATATATGGCATATTATTCTGGGGCAACAGTACTGATAAGCTGAATGTATTTAGAGCTCAGAAAAGATGTTTACGAGCCATGTTCGGACTAAAAAAAACTGAATCGTGTGAACCATATTTTAGAGAGTACAAAATTCTTACAGTGCCATCAATGTACATAAGTGAGATTGCTGCCTTCGTTAGAAAAAAACCAGGTTGTTTCGAAACATGTCCAATTGGAACCCGTCGTGAAGGGAAACTTAAATACACAAACGCGCAGACCTCTTCATAAATAAGTGTGAGTTGCATGGCACCATCAATTTATAACAAATCCCGCAATATATTAAGGATATGACAGTTATCTCAAATTTAAAACTGAACTCAATGTCTTTCTTACCAAAAAGGCTTACTATGACATTAACATATTTTTAAATGATAAAATGGAATAGAACAAATTCATATTATCAATTTCAATAAAATTTGTCATTTAATTTATATTATTTATTTGTGTTATTTAATTTTATGAGAATGATTATTATAATGAAATTAATTTAGATGACTTTATTTTGTGTAATAATTTTGATGACTCGTTTGTGTAATTAATTTACAAATTTTATTTAGTTTTTAAGGCCATATGCCTATGGCGAATCATGGCAGTTCCTTTAATGATTAACCATGTTTATGAATTATTAAAAATATATAATTTTAAAATATTTTCCTTATATATGATTTTTTGCGACAATTATTGTTGCGAAGTTTTATAAAAAACCCTTTTGCAAGGCCCAAAGGTGGATAAAAAATGCTGGGGACAGGCTTCAAATCTTGCTTTTTTTCAAATCGATCAGAATTTTAAGGTACAGACTAGATTAGCTTTAATGAGGGTTTTTGCAATGTAAAACCTCACTAAATGGCGCTACGTTGATGAAAGGTCTAGGATAATTTCGATTGGTCACTGATGTTTGTAGTGACATTAAATATCCAAATGTCACGCGAATAACCAATGGGAAGAATGCAATTTGCTATTATACTTGACAGATTATTAAATTACAAATACCCTCATTGACTTTCTAGGAGCGGTGACACTTCTTGCCAACTATGAGTTGTTTATGTTGCGAGCGAAATCAAAATATTCATTCGTTGAGTCATTTTCAGACAGGTTGAAATTTTCACTTTAATTTTAATGTTATTTTTGTACGATCTTCCCACACCCATTTGGATACACATCTGGGATAGAACTTGAAATAAAGGTTTTTAAACCATAGTAAAGCCATGCTTATATGATATGAATACTTTTAACCGATACCTACTCGATTCTTAACTTTCAAGTATGGATACTAAAAATACTTGGTATTGGATAAAAATATCGAGTATGTACTTGTATTTACTCGTATCGTTTCATCCCTAATCACGGCTATCCAACACTTATTAGTCACTTGTTTCATGACGCTTACAGGTATAAGCGAGCGCATAGATTACCACTGCAGGTCCCACTAGTCTCAGCAGCGACGTAAGAAGTATGAAATTTATATAACGGTCTTTTCAAAATAATAAGAAAAAACATAGACTAAGTCTTGCAACATGAACATCAACATTTGTTGATGTTAACATTATTGAGCCAACTCCGTATTATTATTTATAAATATAGAAGCTCTTTGATTGTTTCATTGTAATAAGCCTCCATAATAGCAAACAAGGCATTGTTACAATAATGGATTGATTTGCCATTGCAGACCGATGACCGCAAATCAGAGCTTCGGATCTTATGTTCCAATAAGCAAATACAATATCATCAATGTCCAAGGAATTTTCTCAGAGTGCCAACACATGTGACTTGACCTTCGTTTATTTATTTTATTAGATCTTTTTAATGTAATTGTATGTACGCTTCCTAATAAAGATATATATGTTTTACTCTACTATTTATTTCAAATATTAAAAAATATAAGTTTCGAAGACAATTAACTTGCAGCTGTAATCGGAGCCTATTCCTTAACAAGACATAAATTAAAAAGCTTAAGGTGTTTAAAATTATAAACTGATTATACCTAGTATAATTTATAGTAAATATTCATAAAAAGTTCGCTTTAAGTGTGACAGTGCATACTTTTAATTACATTTACATTCATCATCAGCTCATTAACGTCCCACGAGAGGCACGCGCCACCTGTATAGGGTGATTAGGCCTTAGTCGTCCACGCGGGCCAGTGCGGATTGGACGACTTCACACACAACCTTCGAATCTCTTCGCAGGCATGCATGAAGGTTTCCTCACGATGTTTTCCTTCACCGTAAGAGCTCGGATAACGTACATATATTTCGAAAATTCGAAATATTGGTACGAGTTGGGATTTGAACCTCTGCCCTCCCGGTAGGAAACGACAGTCCACACCATTGAGCCAGACGCTCTCATTTAAATTACATACGTTAAACTTCTTTGCTGCCGATCGGTATAACAGTTTTAAGAGATAGAAATAATTTCAACGAAATCGAACAACCGAAGCCAATGAATAATTATGAAATAAGGTTTTTATGAAATGGATATATTACATTAAAAAGCAGCAAACGTTTTATGGTTAATAAATATTTATAAAAAAGCAATTAAATTGATAGTACACTTGGATTTACTATCATTCAAACAATACCATATAATACATTATACTGGACACACGGAAGTGACATCTGTCACATGATGTTCAAGGAACAGTAGCGGCTGAAGCGATGCATGAGATCAATGAAACAATAGCTGTTAATATCTCAATGTCGTCGTGGTGCCGGCTAGATGATAGAGTGTCTTCAATTTATACCAGGCATTGCCAGGTGGTTGAGATAGTTATGTCCTTGAACTTAAATTGGATTCGACGATTTCTGAAGCGTACTGTAGAATGCTCGCCGGATAAGATCCTGTGTCCAGATTTGTACTGCAATATATTACACAGAATATTGATAGGCTTTCACTCTTTACAATTTATTTTGCAATATGATTATATAGGGAAAACCTAAACTACGAGATTAATTGGACTTTGAGGCTTAAAACAATTCGAAAGTGAAGACTTGTAAACCATGGGTGGCTCATTGGTGTGGACTGTTGCCTTTCGATCTAGAGGACGCAGTCTCAAATACCGCCACGTACCAATGTTTTACGAATTTTCTAAATAATATGTACGTTCATCGAACGAAAACATCGTGAAAGAAAACATCGTGAGAAACCTGCGCACGTCCGAATAAATTCAAAGGTTGTGTGAGAAGTCGACCAATCCGCACTGGGCACGCATGGATGACTAAGGCCTATACACCGTTGCTCTTTCTCTCTGTGGGGACGTATAATGCGCTGGTGATGATAAAGACTTTACTTTCAAATAAGGAAGAGAGAAAGTGAATACAACTTTTGGGACCCAACGTTGTAGTTCATTTCGCTAAAAGATGAGGTTCAGGCAACCTTAAATCGATTACTCTGCAGGATTATTGGCCTCAAGATTAGTCCTGCAGTGTGATTTTTATTTCGTTACTTCACTAAAAACAATTATTATATGTTGTATGAAAATCGATCATACGTAAGTATTCCATTAACAAACTTTACACGAAAGGATATTAGCATTCCGAACAGATTTAAACAGCTCCTGACGATGCATACGGTGGGAATATTTGAAACTATCTGGTGTAACTCGGGCACACGGAAACCAGATCAATCACAGGCGACGTGACCCCGGCTGAGGCGGCGCACAATCCCGCGGAACTCCTCAGCTTTTGAATTCAAATTTAAAATTTCTGGCTCCAGCGCCAATGCTGCCTTGATTGAATTGTAATCGTGTTTCTCGCTGGAAAATATTGTCGGCGAATAATTTATGTGACCTAAACTTGTTACTACAATATAATAAATGTTTAATGTAAAGTGGGGAGAAAATGAATTAGTTTAAGTATGCCCTGTAAATCTATAGACGTGCATGATTGTGATTCTTATTGCTTCAATAAGTTTTATGTTACAAAAATTTTAATGTGATTAAGAATAATAGTATATTTTTTTGTATATACATATTCTACTGTATACGTTCAGAAGTTCAAATATGGCATCACATTTTTACGTGTTAGTGAGAGTAATAGGTAAGAACAAACTCAATTTCTTACATAACAACTTTACGCTAACTATGAAACCATGATGTTTCAATGAACACTGTTATTAATTATATAGCTAAGAAAAAGATATCTATGAATTAGGTTTTTATCAGAGTTATAATTCAGATCTTTATTCAGGCACTTTATATATCAATCAATGTTCTTTTTTGTAAATACATACATAATTTTGTATTTTTTAAATGTATCTGCAATACATTCAATAAAAACAAATATTTTTCTATGTATAGCCATTTTTCAAATGTCGTGGTAATATAGTTAGAAAGTATAAGTGGCATCCTTAATTATATTCTGCTACTCCGCTCTCTCACCGCCGCCAGGAGATAAGCCCCGGACATTACTTATATATATATATAAATATCCACTGACTCAGCTTCATCATCAGCTTCGTCATCAGATCATCCCGTCAGAGAAGCATCAAAAGCTTCAGCCCTCCACAAATCTAAGCTGTCCTCCATTAAATATATTTTCCTACATATACGTAAAATAACCAAATTATTTTAGTGTAAATCTCAATTCCTGAAAGAATCTAGGACAATCAGGAATGGGTTATCTATTGACATGTGCTTTGTGCTATATATAGGAAGAGAGCAGGGGCCAGTGGGCGAAATTTATGAGTAGTATATGAAATACTTTTGTCGTATGTAAATGGCTTCAGTTTCAAGCGGTAACCATTCAACTTGCATTATTGATTATCAAAAAAATGCTCAGGTCAACGATTCCTTCCATGGAATTTAAAACCCACGAATCACATGTCACTTCGAACAGACGAATTAAAAAAAACTCAATTTTAAGCCCATATTGCTAGTTCTAGGTCCTCATCAATACATGTTTTAGCCCATTATGTGCAACGATACCACTGATGGATACTGCCCCTGTTGTTTGAATAAAATTCAGGGCCCTACTTAAACAAGTGAAAATTTATCGCGTCTGAAACTTTGCGTATCTGAATTAACATTGTAATTGACGGGTTGAAACGGTAACGATGTTGCAGTAAAAGACGTATAACATCTCGTAGATGAAGAAAAATGGACTAGCAAATTGAATTATAATGGAAATGCGCACTTTTAAAGGAAAAATGTTTAAAAGCAGATAGCAAAATGTAGCTGTGAGTAAAAATACAAATAAGAGGTAAACATACTACGATTTGATTAGAAGATGCAAGTGTTCGGCGCCTTCGTTGATCTAGAAAGGCTTATTATAGAGTAGATATGTAAGTTGTGGTATATGCTGTTCAAGTTTGGAATGTGGAGCTGTATTTTGCTGGCTGGGATTGGCACTGGGATCACTTTACGCGGATTCCATGCATGCCATGAAACCAACGTAAAGTGACTCTAAGACTAGACGGTGCTTTTACGGACTAGTTTAACATCTCAAGGTAGGGACGAGGATATGTAGCATCACCTTGGCTCTTTAATTTATTCAAGGATATATGACTAAAAAATATGTGAGAGAGTGAATATGAACTAAGAATGGTGGAAACATTTAATGGAAGATACCGTCATTAAATGTTTCTAGTACGCCGATGATAATAAGCACGAAAACAGAATAAATGCGGTAGAGATGCGGTCGTTAAGGAAGATATGTGTAGTGAGATTGTGTGACAGAATTAGGAATGCTGTTATAAGAGAAAAGTGTGGTCTGAAAGGCGCCATCTCTAGCTTCCATAATGGTACCAAAAGGCGTGAGATTTATTTATATTTATAGAAATATATTTATTAATTAAAAATAATTAGGATATTTGGGCGTTACCTTTAAAATTTACAAAATTAACTTCTGCTATTTTTTAGAATTCATGAATCAGAGTGTTAAACACTCTGATTCATGAATTTGGTTAATAGTGAATTCAAATGGTATGATAAAATATTTCAGACTTTCGATGATAAGAGTTTAAAATATGTAAGAAAATACGCACCAGTTTTATTTAATTTTTTGACAATAATTACAAACCGTAGACCAGTTTTACTTCTTAAAGCACTTAGATTACCTACGTTAAACATGAATCCTAAATCCACACCTGTAGTCCTCACTTAAATAAATTAAGTCAGGTATTGTCTGACGTTGAAACACGTTCGTCCAAGCTCTAACAGGCCGATAAAAAATTAAAGTAAGCAAAGCCCACTCTTGTTTATGAAATAATGGCCGCCCAGGTAATGTGAAGTGAACTGAGTAGACACTTCACTTCACTAGTGTGTTGTATTTTTAATAAATGCTTTTTGAAAGCATGTAGTGTTAAATTCCATTACGTTAATAACAACCAAATTAATAATTTTATGACGTTACAATGGAGCGACAATGGCTCACTTTTGCCTTCCGATCTGGAGGGTACCAATGTATTTTCGAATTTTACCAATAATATGTTCTTTTATCCAACGTTCTTACGGTGAAGAAAAGAATCGTGAGGAACCTGCGCACTACAAAGAAATTCAAAGGTTATGCGTGAAGTTGGCGAATCCGCAACCATCTTCTTGACAGACAATCATGATTCAGTGTACAATATACTAATTAAACTGAAACTTTTACTTTGTTGGTTCCACGTGGATTTAAACCCACCTACTACGTAATCACGCAACGACCCAATTCCAATTACGCATTTGATCGCGGAGACAATTAAACTGCTTTTTTTCTGTAAAATCTTAACAGCATTGTCTTCAATATTTCGTTTATCGAATGATTCCGTCATCAGTACTGTCAGGTACCGGTGCGTAGAGCTGGTTAAGTGCTAACGGCTTACAGTGGGCACCTGGATCCCATCGGTCTCAAGAATGTCTAATTGACCAAAGTGGACGAAATTCTCGGGTTTTGCTTGCGTTAATTAACTGACAAAAGACGCTTAAGCTTTGTATTTAGACTCAAAGTGATGAATGGCGAGGAAACTGGTTTCGGATTAAGTCAAAATGGTGGTATTCCTGTTGAAATATACCGATCAAAGACGAAATTGTTTGTAGTTGATCCAGTTGGATGCGTTTGTGTTGTGCTATCTGTACGCATAATTTGCATAAG
>PQWD01002737.1:0-21830 GCA_019425675.1 Leucinodes orbonalis | reverse complement strand
AAGTACGTTAGTTAATAAATTCATTCAATTCACGAGGATATAAGACGGAACGTTTGTTAAAGTATCTGTTTTTTCATCATTACATCAAATAGTTTGTAGAGTGTACCTATAGGTAAGACATGCGTAAAGTGTAAACTATTATTATCCTACTGCAACAATACACACATACTACTGTCAATAAACTTTGCAAAACAAATATTTTTTGAATACATCCTAAACCCGCAAAGGGTTACATTTCTATTGAGACGACCCAAACTTTCAGAGCTTTAAGTTTTGAAAGCCACGCCAGGCTTAGCCTGTGGGCGGATACTGAACGTTTGATTCCCACGACCGCGGTATCATAGTTATTAATACAAAGCTGAATTCTAAACCTTTTGTTTTTGCGATCAGATGTTGATCATAATATTTCACCAGGGGCAGCCATCGCTTTTTGTTCCGGTCGGCTGGAGGTTACCACGCTTCGATAGACTTCATAATTCCACGATTTCTGCAAGTGATGTTTCGAGATTCGGATTCAAGGCGAACTTGTTTAGCCGCGTTTAGAGGTGAAAATGGTTCGGGATAAGCCGATTAAGGATTTAACCCAATCAAACTTTGTTTGTAATTTAAATATTAATATAATAATGCTCCAGCATGGATTATGTGTTTAGAATGTATTTAACATCAGAGCAAAAGGCTCGATTACATAAACAATGCATTCTACCAGTTGTCACTTCCGTAGCAGGGACTTAGGTTTTTAGAAAGAAAGAAAATTATTGATTGGCCTTTTCAAACACGTAGATTATAAATACAAAAAAATTAAATATAAAAAACTATAAATACAAGAAAGAAATGTTGCAATACAATAATATAATATTAATTAGACTCATGATACGAAGGTAGTAATAAATAAGGCCTAAAGGTCCCTGCCTCAGTGAATGCTAGCATGATCATTTGGAAATCACGCTAACCCTGCTATTCTGGGAGAGCCTGGGTGACGTCAACATATTATATAAATTTTTACAAAAGAAATCCTTAGCAAACTCAGAGTCATGCAAAGAACGATAAATAAAAAGATAGTAGGCGTTACTCTCAAAGACCGGATAAGAAACATCTAGATCAGGCAGCATAGTAAGGTCACTGATGTCGCCAGGAAGAAAGACTCATGGTCCAAATCACTGTTACAGTTGAGACAACTGGTTGAAAAACGTCCAAAAGGCAGACCACAGATGTGTTAGTGCGATGACATCAAGAGAGTTCCTGGGGTAAATTGAATAAAAGTAGCCCAAGATATAAAAGCCCGAGATAAAATGAAAGAGGTCTACACCTTACATATAGAATAAGGGCTCAGGGAAAAGAAGAAAAAGATAACTAATAGAGGTAATGACTGTTAGTAAGTAAACAAAATTCATCAGTGAGTTAGATACAGAACTACTTATAATATTGGTAACGTAAGTTAGGCTTTAAACTAACTCTTTTATCGCTGCGGTCGGATACATCTAAGAGACAAAATACATTGTCGATGAAATCCCACCTATTACAAAAAAAAATACAGCAACGAAGTACAATTCATCATACTGCCTCCATACTCAAACTACACTCGGTATCATACAAAATCTACTTCAAGATTTTACTTTCAGTATTAGGTTTTAAACATAAGAAGTTCAAAGCCACAGTTCCTAATCACAAAACTAAGCTACTAACGTCCGGTATATAACGATCGTACCATAACGCCAGTATATGACATACAAACCACAGCATTCACCCACATAGTGGAACATTTATTCCGCTTTGCATTTCCGCCGTCTTGGCTGTAAAATGTCTCACTCGATTTATTCTCAAACAACAGCTCAGAATATTCTTGGCGCGATTTAATTTACGCTGATGTTTTGGGGTCAGCAGAGAAAATGCAATACCTATTCCGCAGCTCGGCCGTGCTACTACATAATACATCATTCTTAAGCAGTGGAAAGATTTTTTCTCTCTCTTTTGTTACAAGTCTTATTTCACGAGCAAAATGAGGGATTGTCTTTTGTGAGCGCTCCCCTGGCGGAAACAAGTTCATGTGAAAAAGTTTTTGTTCGTTGCGTCTAATGAGATCGTAAACACGACAGATCAAACAAGATTTATCACGGGCGCCCTTGAGAGCTGGCTCGTATCGTAATCGATAGGTGCTAAACGAGCAAACTGCAAAATAAGAACAAACAATAACAAGAATTCCCAATAGCGCGCACGCCAATCGAGTTTGCAACTAATTGTACAAGACAAAGTTATTTTGGCTTTATTCCTAATTAATGTCACCAAAGGGCATTCGATAAAATTTTATATGATTTTAGTAAGTGTCAGTTGTAGAATAATATATCCGACGATAACTTATCATGAAAACATTCAAGGTTTTATGTCTTTAATCACTAACCCAGGACGTGTTAGCAGGTCACATGAGGCTTATTTGACGTTCCTTAAATACAAAAAAGTACCTATATTGAATCTAAATCATTTTATGCCGCTCAAATGCTAATACTACTTGTACAAATCTTTTGTTTTGATTAATTAACCCGAACAGAATTTGTCCTACTTTGTCGAATGGTTTTTGTATAATAGTTTTAGTGAAATCATTACGCGACTATAAGTTTTTAAAATATAAGCAAACTGGTAAATACGGCGAATGTGATTAACTCATATGCAACAAAAAATTATTATAGTCGAACATACATATACAATAAATACTGAACAACTATAAAACTAAAACGTATAAAAGTAAATAATATTATTTATCATTGTAACTAGCATTATACTCAAGAGCCGGTTATAAGCGTCTATGTACATCAGCAGGCTTAATTTAGGTACAACGTAATGAAACTCGGCAACCCTCTTAAACTCGTGCGATAATGTGCCTAAATTAAATTAACGTAATTAAGCTTAATGCAATAAAATGAATGTGTTGTCCCGAATATGTTAACGAATTTCCGTTTTGTTCGGTCATATTAACATATCAAAAAGCAAGATGCTGTGTCTATTTATGTATATATAACGTGCTAGGAAGTAATCTGAGTGCACTGAGTATGTGTTAGTTTCATCAATAAAATGAATCCATTATTATAATTAATCTTCTTAGCTTATAATAAGCACTACAGAATAATATTTAAAAAAAAAATCTTATGCTACAGCTTTGAAATTCTTAGCGCGATTTTATTTACGCTGATGTTTTGGGGTCAGCAGAGAATATGCAAATTTTTGAAAAAAAAATATAATAATTTAAAACTTTTAACCGTAGTTTTATGCTATGAAGGAAGGTTAAATAATTTAAAATTAGAAGCTCAAAGAAGTTTCAAACCTTTTTATTGCTGCAATCATTACATCGTTCAAATCGCAATCTGAGAACGCCTTTACATCTATACTTCCTTAAGGGAAGCAAGTTAAGCTGTGAACACATTACGTCCCAGTATTTGATCGGGAAACGTTAGCGCTTATGATTCGGTGGTTTCACGTCGGGTCACAATTGTCCCATACGAGTAAGTTTGAAACGTGTACAAATGCTTACTTTGATATCCTTAGAGAGCTCGTTCATATGGACCGAAGTTAGGAGTTGGGTTTCCTATTTGATGCTTATATCAGTAGTTTCTCACACAAAGCCCCCTAACCCTTCGAAACGTATTGAAACACGGATACCCTTTTTGGCACATAAATTGTTGCATAAAAATACTTTCGTAATATTTTCATTTGTACCATTTAAACACAATAGTATTTGGGTTTGTGATTTTCTATATTAATCAGGTTATGATTTTTGAAGTGACTCTGTCAATTATCTCACTTTATATTTCAATATTATATCATAGTAAAATTATAGTATAAATTTGAAAACTCTTCCAGGTGTTGTGATCTGTTTTACAGATAACAAATTTTGTTAGTTGTTAGATTGTACCACCAACAAAGGATGGATTGTAATCACTGTCACCAGGAGTGCCTTACTCTGAATTGATAAAAAAAATTGTATTATTCATTTGATGTAATAATAATAATAGTTCTTTATTTCAGATAACTCCAAGATCCATAAAGTGATAGTAAACAAAATATATGAAAACACTTATAACTATGTTAGTTTAAGCTGCAAAAATATATATTTTATTTATTTCTTTTATTCGTTTCATTCTATTGGATAGAAATATTACAGCGAAGGATTCCTTGTATATTAAAATGAAGTAATAGCAAATGTAAGTATTTATTCAAATCGTGTAGCAACAAATACCACCAACGAGCATTTGAGAGCGTTCAAGTATTATAATATAACCCATTTAAAAAAGTAGATTTATGTCAGTCTGCCTATGCACCATCGAACAATGATTTAGGTACAGACAGTCGAAGCGCTCGGCAAAAGCAATTAATATACCATTGCGGCTGGCCCGCACCCTGCGTACCAAATACAACATTAATCATATTTGTAGGCAACCGTGATATGAACAAAAAGGACCTGATATAATTTTATAATTCTTTGTGTTTATTGAATGTTAGTAAAAATATTTTGTTCACATTACCATACAGTAAGAATGTGCCGCAGGAAGAAAATAATATTAGATTTAAACTAAATTTGACATTGGATTCAATAGCTTTTACCAATAATAAATTATTACATTTGATTGACATTAATAAATTGTTAAATTTTAATTGTTTAGTGACAAAAGATAATTATTATCTTTCAAATTATTTTAAGGGACAAATAGCAAACTCGCTATCTTATTATTTTAAATATTTAGCCAATAATATGGCTATACAGCCTGCTTTTTTTGAGCAGAATAAAAATACTTTAAGGACTTTGGAATTTGTTCCAAATCATTTAAATTAGATAATAAGACAATAGAGGCAAACTCTTGCATATCAATGACTATGCATTTGACAACAGAGAAGCCAATTAGCAATTATTTAAATGTAGTTCATCAGAACATACAAGGATTCTCTGGCAAAACCTAGAAGTAGGGTTATTCTTAGAACATAAAAATGTACATGTATTATGTCTTACTGAACACTGGATAAGGCAACATAATTGTTATATTAATATAGATAATTATAAAGTTGGTAGTTTGTTTATGAGAGTGTCTGCTATTAGAGGTGGATCACTTATACTATTACAAGATAATTTAAAATTTAAAGAACGCAAAGATATTGTTGAACACTCTATTGAGCGAACTATTGAACTTTCCTGTATAGAGCTTGAGCAGTTTATTATAGTTTGTGTATATAGACCTCCATCTTCTGATTATAACTTATTTGAGACCACTATGGAGGAAGTTCTAAAAAAGGTTTGTAAATCAACCAAGAAGGTAATTGTATGTGGAGATTTCAACATAAATATTTTAGAATCGTCGCATAACTCTGTCCAGTTTATTAATCTTTAAGCTTTTAATTTAATATCAATTGCTGAGCCTACAAGAGCTACTCCTACTACAGCTACCTGCTTAGATAACATTTTTTGTGAAAATATTATTCTTGAAAAATCAATAATTAATTGCTTCGCAATCGACACAGTGGACAGGGCACAATTTGAGCACTGTCATGTCTCCAAAAATTTAGATATTGTTTGTAGGCCAATAAATAATAACCGTATTAACAAATACAAGACTCTCGTTGACCAAAAAATTTCTCAATTGCATTATAATGTATCAAATATTGACAGCTTATATGAGGACTTATTTAATGTAGTTAAAAGTACTTATGATAGTATTCTCTCAACAAAAACAATTAAAGTAATAATTTAAAATCCAAATTCTGTGAATGGGCGACACCGGAATATACAAAAGTAGAAATATACTTTTTAATTTATATAACTTGAAAGCTACATCTTCAGATCCAATATTTATTACCTTTGTTAAGAAATTTTCAAAAATTTTTTAAAAAAAGCTTGTCATGCTGCTAAGTCGATCTATTTGCGTAACAAAATAGTAGGTTCTAGTAATAAAATTAAAGCCACTTGGAATGTTATTAACAAAGAAACATGTAAGAATAAGAGTCGCAATAATAATTTCTCTATTCAAATGAACAATATATTTTTAGCACGGATCTCAAAGTAGCTCACTAGCTGTGGTAAATTATCTTTAAAGGCACTCCTTTAAAGATTAATTTACCAACATTCCAATTAAAACAACCAGTAAATTAAATTCTATTCTTCTATTGCTGGTTCTCTTCTAAAATCTAGTGTCTGTAAATGCAACAAATTATTAGCTTTAAGCACATATCTCCTGAAGTAATTGATAAAACCTTTAAGGAATAAACATTAAAAAAACAGAAGATTATGGGGTATTTCTACTCATAAATAAGAGTAATTATCGATAACATAGCACCCCATCTAGCATTGATATTTAATACTTGTGTAGATAAAGGTCTCTTTCCAAATTTAATGAAATTCAGTAAATTAATACCTTATTTAAATCCGGTGATAAAAGTGATCCATCTAACTTTAGGCCTATATCTATTTTACCTACATTAAGTAAAATTTTTGCAAAATATTATTTAATCTGTTGCTTTCACATTTTAACGCTAATAAATTATTACATGAAAACAATTTGTTTTGACCAAAAATAAAAATACTACTGACGCAGGGATTGCACTAATTAAGCATATTTTTGATGCCTGGAGGATAGGCAAAGATGCAATGGAGTTTTTTGCGACTTGTCTAAAGCTTTTGACTGCGTCGACCATAAACACTTTTATTAAACTGAGGCATTACGGTGTATCAGACTGCTCATTAAGTCTTATAGAATCTTACTATCGGAAAGAGTTCAGAAAGTCTGTATTAATGGCATAATTTCGCAAAGCGCTCTTCTGCGCATGGGAGTACCCCAGGGTTTTAGGCCCTCTCTTATTTTAAATATATAAATGACCTCCCTTTATTGTAAAAGCCTTTCGGATATAGTTCTATTTGCTGATGACACGTCATTGATTTTTAAGTGAACAGACGTAAGGAGACTTTTGACGATGTAAATAGAGCTCTGTCCCAATTTATGAATTGGTTTACTGCTAACAATCTTTTACTTAATGCTAAAAAAACTAAATGTATAAAATTCACTATGCCCAATGTAAGGCAGGTCGAGACCAATATAACTCTAAATAATGATCAAGTGGAGCTAGTGGACTCCTCACATTGAATCCCTGGCTGGTAGACTTAGCTCGGCAGCTTATGCTGTTAGAAAGATAAGGCTCTGACAGATATAGAAACGGCAAGATTGGTTTACTTTAGTTATTTCATAGTGTCATGTCGTATGGTCTACTGTTGTGGGGCTCGGCTGCCGACATTTATACAATATTGTGCTACAAAAAGAGGTATTCGTTTTATCTACAACCTTAGACCACGTGACTCTCTTAGGAAACTTTTAAAGAAATAAATATAATGACTGTGGCATCGCAATATATTTATGTAAATTTAATTTATGTTCGTAAATACTATAACACCTTTAAGAAAAATTGTGATTCACACAATTTTAATACTAGGAATAAAAACAAACTTGCTGTTCCGGACTTGAACTACATAAAATAGGTAAATCTTTTATAGGAAGATGTATAAAGTCTTTCAATAAGGTACGCAAAATATTGTAGAGTTGCCCTTTCATATGTTTAAAGTGTGTTTATGATAAATGTTACATTAAGGAATTGTTTTTAAAAAAGGCAACACTGTTGAGTTTTCTTGGGTGCTTCTTTCTCAACAGGCCAAACCACTGAAGCGCTTTTTTTTAAAGCATCAAAACTCATATTTTTAGACTAGTATTTAAATCGTTTTTTATTATATTTTTGTATATTTCTTGACGTTCATAAGTGCTCTTGTGCCTAATTTGAAATAAATGTTTTTGACTTTGACTTTGAATCCAACAACTCAATCACCAACCTCACACATATCACAACTTTTAAAGATCTCTTTTTATTGTATGTTTTATATTTGATGAGATTCCTCCAATGACCTGTGAGTTTGAATAGGCACGCACCTCAATAGGCATTGACGTAAATATTTTTACTTAAAACATATAACTTGTAAAAAAATTACGTCTGAAATAGAGTTTCGATTGAAGTTGTTGTCAAAATGCCTTAGAAAAAACACTTAAATTTTGAGCTTGACAAGAAGATTCTGTAGTTGCTAATTTATGATCTAAAAGTTTCTTATCGCATTCCAGTAATGCTGCCTCCTATTTTTTGCTCTGCCATCTCAAATTAATGGGACCTTCTACACCGTTCGAAACGAAAAGTTAACGAGATGTAAGTATGCTTTGGATAACGAGGTCATATAGCTTTCAAGATTAAGAGTCAAAAAAACTTTGTCTCATTGAAAGTTCACGTGAGTTTCTAGATATATAATATTCAGACGAAGGTAGACTTCATGTTTCAGAGATTCAATACGATATACAAATCCTCACCTGTAAATCTGAGGCACAGAGAAAATTTTCTGAAAACCTTTTAGTGCGTTATATTGTCTTGTATCTGAAATAATATGAAAATATTATATTCAAAATAAAAAATTATATGCCGTATTCGTATATATTATTACGTATATCATAAATAATTATATTTTTCACATACATCTCTTCAAATATACAACCAATCTATACTAATATATAAAGCTGAAGAGTTTGTTTGTTTGTTTGAACGCGCTAATCTTAGGAACTACTGGTTTGATTTGAAAAATTCTTTCAGTGTTAGATAGCTTATTTATCGAGGAAGGCTATAGGCTATATATTATCACGCTACGAGTAATAGAAGCGGAGCAACAATAAAGAATGTTTCAAAATCGGGGGTATTTTTTCATACTTGGAGCTTCCGCTGCGTACGCTGAGTAGACGGTTAAAGTTTCACAAAAGTCATGTATGAGAGTATTGTTTTCCTTTTAATGGTCTACAAAAAAGTCCGCGACAGCATGTGTCTATCTTTTAAGGTACTATAACATATTTTTGCTAAAAAAATCTGAAATTGACCCTGAAACCTTTGAAGTTGGAGAGAGGGGAAATCCTATGTATAGTGATAAATGAAAGTACCGTGTTATCCCGAATTTAATGCGAGCGAAGCCGCGGGCAAAAGCTAGTGTTAATATAAAAACAATGCAAATACAATATGTAACTCGCCACGCACTTGATTATACTTATGTGTATAATACAAACATATGTTCGGAAAGTTGACAGAAAAGAAAAGAAATGCTTTGGTAAGACGTTTCAACAATTTCTCAGAGTGTCAGCCGCTACCTAACCTTCTCACCCCACCCGCTATGCCTGCGGCTTTACCTATTAATAGAACAGGCTTTGGTCAAGATCGTAGTGTTTACTGTCCCATTAGGTAAATGTTTGCGATGACAGTATTATTATGTTTAAAAGCTTGTAAACATTGAAAATGATTAAGTAGGTTTGCCGTCATTACTGTTGATGCAGTTTATATATTGAATTTTCTACAGATTTATTGTAACTGCAAAGTTAATAACAATTACAATAATACTGAACATAAACAAAAACAATTCAAGCAATAAAATTTTTAAAGGTAATTTTTGTTCTGCACCTGTTACTGATTTTGCATGACCTTGTGGTAAACTGGAAAATAATGTCTTTAGGGATTAAGTTCGCCCTTGTACTGTTTCATTTGTTATGATGCATAAAGTTTAAATAAATAAATGAATAATCATCTTGGCATAATAGAGTTCCCAAAAATTTGGTTTTGATGGCTAAATACCCATAGCCGTAACGCGCAATGGAGCGGGAGTTTCTCTTAGGGATAACATCAGAAATGGTTTAATCCATAAGAGAACTATAGTTACCGACATAGCCCGCCAGAGCAGCAAGTTGAAGTGACAGTGGGCTAGTCACGCATGTCGCAGAACCGATAGCCGTTAGAGCAAGATGAGTTCTGGAGTGGAGACCGCGCCTCGGCAGGCGTAGTGTCGGACGTCCACCGGCCCGATGGACCGACGACTTGCGAAAGGTTGCTGGTGGAGGCTGGATATGAAAAGCGGAGGACCGGATACCGGGCACAAAATGGGGATACCTATGTCCAGCAGTGGACTGCGATAGGTTGAATAGATACTCGTAGATACCCAAAGCCATTGCACAAGTCGATTGCAACTTGTTAGTTAGACAAAGGTTATTTATTATTTAGCTCAATAAGGTCCTTAGTGAGAAAGTACCTCGACCAGCCTGATTTATTTTAAATGTCTACCCAATTTAGTATATTGGAACTATTTTGTATCTTGTATGTTTTTTTTTATTAATAAAATTACATCTACAGACTCATGGTCTGTACTCTTTTTAGTTTCAGATTATTTTTGTAATTTGATTATTATAATATTATGTTAGTGCTCCGCGCATGGGGCAAAAGAATTGGTTAAAGGGGGAATGGGATATCAGTCAGAATTAAAATAACTAAATATTTACATTAGGTAAAGCAGGGATGTGACTAATATAAAATAAAGGGAAAAAATAACTTCATAAATACTCTCTCTCTCTGTTTTATATTTATATAATAATAGTAGCAATAACTCTTACATAATTTAAGTCTTACTCTTCATTATTACAATTAGAACTTAAAATTAATACATTTAGCGATGTCCATGTGGCCACCACCGATGCACCTCTTTAAGGTGCAGATGTTGAGGTAAATGGATCAGGGGAGTGGGCCTCTTTTTGGCTTTGTCTCTCCGATGCAATGAGTTTGTTTTGGATTGCATCATCCCCCCTCTTAATATGTCCCCCCTCTTATTATGTATGAAATTTCGCATATTTCATAATTTTAATACTCGTATCACAGGCTACTTCAACTTCTACTGTCATAACGCAGTTCGTTTCTGTAATGCTAATGTATGATTGGAATAAATAAATATATATGTTACAAAGCATGACGTCCAACTACTCTTTAAACGTGGTCCATTAACCACACTGTAATGTCGCTGATGCGTTAAAAGGAAATAAACATTTGTTAACGCAGTTTTCATTTGGAAAACTCAAGACGCAACCAAATTTTTGTTTGCTAGAAATCCGTAAGTCAAATGTAAACTGTTTTATTATGTGCTTTAATTAATTCGCTTTCCAGTAACATCCTCAACGCTTTGTAAGCAAAACAAATCTTGGGATTCATTATCGCCGCTTCGGTAAATGGGTAAATGTTACTCCTAGTAAGTGCTGTTAATTGCCCCATAAATAAGATTTGAACTTGAACGCTGACCGAGATTTGGCGAAGAAACTTATTTAGAGTTAGTTTGCGTGCCTCTGGCCAAATTTATTTTTACATTATTCCGCTTACATTATTATTAAAATAAGTTTGCTGAGACTGCCATTGATTTACTAAAACGGCAACTTAGGAAAAAGGTTATTTTTCAATTTCGATTTAAGTAACATAAGACGGCTATACTTAACGCGAAGCGATGTTTTACGCCGGTTTTCTATGAGGTTTTTATGTTGACAATTAAAAGGATTAAGCCCATATCATTCGCCACTAGTCCAAAGCGTATTTAAAGAATACTTCATTGTTTAGATACATTATATTATGAAAGGTTTAAGCATTTTACGCTAGTTATTCTGCATCTGCGCTATCTAAATCTAGCTTCCAACATCTTACGTCAAGATGACAGATACAGTGTTGAAGGAAATGGTAACAGTACGTCGTCATTATTTTCCAACACACTGCCCTGCACCCGTAAACCGAGACGACAGAAACCCGGTCTTTGAAACCCGGTAGTTTTACTAGTTACAGTGCCCTTATCCGAGACACAGAAGTGCAAAACACTCCTTTTGCACGGGACGATATCTGGCACTGCGGTCGTACCTACTTAGACGACTCAGTACCGAGTCTACCACCTAGATCAATCTTGCCTGCTACGCTAAGCCCTTGCTTTCTACTACTCTCTTATATTATTTATTATAGAGTTGTGTTCATTCTACAGCATATTGGACATCGGTACCATACTACATATAAAGGTCATAAATACTGATTAACTAAACTTAGGTTTCGTCTAAAATTGACTTTGGGTTGACTTCTGCGGTATGGTGTTAGCTCGAGCCCGAAAATAGAGTTAGTCGGAATTAATATGTTATTAACCTTCATTATATATTCTGAAATCTGTGGATTACGTCTTTGAACCGCTGTGAACCATTCCTTAAATATTTTATATAAACTTAAATTGATTTACGAAACAAAACTTCATCGAGGTTTAAATGAACTAAAAAGTAAAAGTAGTCAGTGATACCTTGAGACGCGATCACAAATTGTTACCTCCTTAAAATTTATTCCATCAGCCGAAGTTGGGTAAAGTACATGATAAAACAATTAACTACTTAGGTGTTTTCAATTAACTGAATTCGTTAAGAAGCTTACAATTGATGGCGATTGGATGACGGAATAACTCAAATGTTCCAGTATCAAGTCAAGTGGTTGCTGTGATGGGAAACAAATTAAATTTATAGTATTTTATTAAATTGGTAGTATGTAAATGAAGCTGAAAACAGTTTTGATATTCTATTACTATGTCTAGCGAAGAGCTTACTATAGAAATGATCCTATAAAGGTCTTGATATTCTATTACTATAACTCATTACAGTTTTAGGCACGCTAATAATAAAATTTTACGCTGTCAGATTTTCATACCTTGTGATCTTATTGCGCTCAAAGTAATAAAGTTGCCGTAAACAGTTTCCTATAAAGATGTTTTTACGGGAGACCTGAGGCCGGTCTCCGCTCGGTGTGAACGAGTTTGTTGTTTTAATTCACTTTGTTTTTTAATGTTATTACGGCATGTTACCTCTTTCCAATTTAAATTGTGATTTATTCATCGTAAACTTTTTTGGGATCTTTTTGTAATAAGGGGCAAGAAATTGAACTTGATAATGTTATCATTTGTTATGAATATTCGAGGACATTTTATCGTTTAAAATACACAAGTCATCAACAAACCAATGCTGAAGATAAAACTTTTTATCAAGTTTAACAGTTGTTTAACATCGAATTTCATACTTTTTCGGTAAACTAAATTTGGGTAAAATGGTTTCAGTGTGTAAAATCTTCAGAGAAAGAGCGAGTATGGATGTGCAATAGATAAATGAAGTTGTTTTAAAAGAAACCCGCTACGCTACCTCATAGATACAAATATAATAATTCAGCCACGATAATGAAGCTGTAGTGGTCATTATCCATAGCAACAAACAACGTAGTTTATACAGAAATTGATGATAAAACCTGATGTGATAATGGTCATGATCTACGAAGCGTGTGTCTCACCGTAGCAAAAAATATTGGTTTGTTTTAATTTATTGGGCCCGTCAGGAGTGAGCAATCAGCCCGTCAGAGTGTTGCACCAACAATATTTACATTCGCATCTGATGCTTTAAGCTTGGGGTGATAAAAAATTTACCACTTAATCCCATGAAATTGGATACTTTATTTTAAACTTGCCCAAATTAATCGCGCCAAACTTACTGTTTACAGTGTTTACATGATGATAAGTTAATTGAACTCCTAATTCAATTGTATCTTTTCACATATTTGCGGGATTCCCATTAAATAGCACTACGTTTCTATCTTAACTGCTACATAAAAAAATACAATAAAGGCTTTGAAGGTTCTATGAAGACATAAGTAAACCTTTTACTGAAGGTTATGAAAATAATGTACCTACAAATGTATTCGCGGTAAAAGGCATTTTGATCGGCTTAACTCACCCATAAATTCTCGCATACATATTTTAAGGGAATTCAGACATCATCTGTTTTACGTATATTTATAAAGAATTTTTGACAATTATAATCCGCGAGTGTAACATGGGCTTACAACGTAACATAGATTATGCACATCGTATTGGACTTTTTATAAAGTAAATACAATCCTGCAATCTCATTTATACTTAAGCTGATATAAGTTGGGAGATAATCCGCCTGTGCTAAACTGTACCATTCAGACGCTTATTTACAAAAGATTTAGCCGAATGGAACGTGCTGCGAGCTGCGACTCCGGAGTTTTCAGACGAGCTATTATTTTCTCTTGGGTGAGCTTCTTTTTCAACAATCCAAACCAATAAAGTACCTATTATTTTTTTTTGTTTGTTAATTATTTTCATTGTAATTTTATACTTCCATTTTATAAGGGCTAATTATAAGCCCTAATTTAACGAATGTAATTTCACTCTTAACTTTACTCAAAATATTCTACTTGCCTGATATGAAAATAAATAACAAACTACGTTTTGCCACCTGAACATCATTAGATATTGTAAAAATCATCATCGAGCCATTAATTCCGACGATTGTAGCAACCCTCTCCATCTCCAAGCGTAGTTTTAGTACTAAATAAGTAAACTAATGTCGTAAAATGGATTTACTCATGTGATAACACTCGATATTGAGGTTAGAGCGAGCGGCTAGTGGCCCTGTCATCGCCAGACTTGCATTCATTAGTCAACCGGCAATGTAACAAGTTGCCTGGCTATACGCTTCAGTTGCAATACACTGCACTGCACTGTCAAACTAAATAATCACATGCCTGTGCGTGCAAGATTTAATTTGGTATGTACTCTAGTTAAAACGATTAATTTTATAATATTAAAACGGAACGTAAGGTTCCCGGTATATACTTTTTGGGAGTCATCTGCCAGCAAGTAAACGGAGCTCTTATAACCTAAAAAAAACATTACAGAAATCACTCCAACGCCTTGTAGCCCCGATTAAAGAAATGTATACTAGGAGGACCAATCATTGGGTTACACATTTAAATACTTTCGTATTATTCGACGACCCATGTGGTGTAATGGAGGAGTGCGTGGAAATATATTTGTATATGTTATTTTGCATTATCATTTAATTATAAAAAAACTTGCAAGTTGTATAATCGTCGATTAGTAATAGTACACGTGTATGTCGCTGTGTCTTAGATAAACAATAAATTAAATGCACAATCTCACTCAAAAAGTGTCCGGGGCAAAATTCTGCCCATCGCGTCAGTTGGTAGAATTTTAATTTATAATCACGTTGCGGTCCTCGCTACGTCATGTCATAATGACTTAGAAAATAACGAATTTTAGAAAATATATATTGGCCGTATTAAGTTTTCAATGATTTAATCCGCAAGAGAACTAAAGTTACCGACATAGCCCGCCGGATCAGCAAGTTGAAGTGGCAGTGGGCTGGTCACGTATGTCGTAGAACCGATGGCCGTTGGAGCAGACGAGTTCTAGAGTGGAGACCGCGTCTTGGCAAGCGTAGCGTAGGACGCCCTCCGGCCCGATGGACCGACGACTTGCGGAAGGTCGCTGGTGAGAGCTGGATGAGAAAAGCGGAGGACCGGCATATCTGGCGCAAAATGGGGGAGACCTATGTCCAGCAGTGGACTGCGATAGGTTGAAGAGAGAGAGAGAGAGAAGTTTCTAATACATATAACATAAATATTTTAAAGGGAATAATTCAGGCGAATGATGCAGCCTTACTCAATTAAATATTACTGTATATATTACCATCAAAATAGCATTATATATTTGCGGTCATGTCACAACACAATTGCTTTTCAAAAATTTAATCCTAAAGCAAGCATTTCATGATAAATAAATGCAATAATCATAATTATTGCTTCCTATAGTTCCTACAATCACATAGAAAACGATAAAAATGTTTATAGTATTACCTACATTAAAATAAGTAACTTTGACAGTTCAGATCAATGATGTATAAAGTATAGATTCGTGATATGCTCACACAAACAATCGAAAAAAGTGTTCCAAATGCAGCGACAGCACACAAACACATAAATCGAATTACATTTACCTAACAAAGAGGCACAATGTTGTTGAGGCACTGATGGCGTATCTACCTTTATATATACAGAATATCATTGGTTCACATTAAATGAAGCCTCACTTAGCATTGCTATCAACCGTCTCTCCGTTTGCTGTTTCAGCTTTCTAATCAATAACAATCCGAACAGCTCCGGAGTTATGTTTGATAGAGGAGTTTAGTATTATTAACCTTTTAATCAGCAAGGATCGAGACGTAACGGAAATTCTGTTTTGTCTGTTGTGAATTACCGGATAGCGTCCATCAAAGGCTTAATATACAACGATGAAATCTTTAGTTAATGTGTCACGGTATGTTTGAATATGACAAATTAAACTTTAATTGGAACAGTCTGAACTCCACTCGGTTTCTTCACGGCTAAAGAACTACTTAACTACCCTTAGGTCTATATATATATTAGTAACTAGAATGAAATGGCTGTAATTTAAAAATTATGTAATCTATGCATGTCTTAGTTAAGTCGTTACGGACGACCTTTGTTCAGCAGTGTGCGTTTTCATTATTTTCATACCTAAGCGTAATATGAAAAGAAATTTGCATGTATAAGCCTCTATAATTGATCAGTTTATTTTGGCTCATTCGTTTCATATGAATACGCCACAAAAAACAATGTTAGAATTCATTGGCTTTTGTGTACATTTTAATCGGAATTTTCAACAGGACTTTCTATATGCAGAATGTCCAATTAAAAAACAGAATTTGCTAACAAATTTTATGTACATACGTTATTGTGGCTTTATAATAAAACAAATTGTACCAATAGCATTCTGATGTCTTCTGAAAATGGTGCTGTCATAAAAAATATGTTTACATATATATATCTTGGTGTCACTTTATTATTTATTTATAATGGGTTTTCGCTTGAACAAAGACTATTCTAGTGGAACAATTGTGATCTAAGGTGCAGCGTGCCTTGAAAAGATTTTAAATGCCACAGGGTTCATATGTAGCAGAAAACGCAGACGCAGGTAATCCGTTTCATTTATTTGTAGGACTTATGATGAAAGTATATTTTACCTTATTCATTGACTTATCATAGAAATTGTAAAAATCTTAGATCCAAGGCGCATATCATATCAAATAAGTTTTTGCGTCATAACCTCACTTAGTGTGGAGCTTCCTCTCATGGCCTTTGTTCGAGTAGCTCTTGGCATTTTTCTTAGAATGAGCATGAATGTCTTGTCTAGGTTTGGGGTTCGCTAGGCCTACACCCAAGATGTTCACGTTAGATTGACATGGGTGACCAAATTATATTTTTAGCTTCTTCGTCTCAGTCGTTTACTCTTGTCAAAGTGATCGTGGTTTTGTCTCGGTCAGTGTTTGTGGTATGGTCGCTCCAGTAATGTGTCGCTATGCATCTCTATTATTGGCGGAGTGCACTCGTTTATACTCCTTTTCGTGTTCGTTTTTTCTCTTTCGTATTATTGGCTAGGCTTCTGTTATTGAATTAACACCATTTCATCATTAGGCCCACGTGGATCATGGCTCAAATAACCCATACTCACGCGGTGGGAAAACGTGCACTACAGGGCACGGCTCATTACTTGGTTACCTTACAATACACAATATTTGCAATAGGTTTCTGCTATTTGTTCTACCCCGAGGTATTATTTAAGTAAATTTCCCGACGGACCGACGACTAACGAAAATCCCGGCGAGGCAGGACGTGGATAGCGATAAACCGGGATATCTCGCGCAAATAGAGGAAATAAATGTCCATTTGTGGATAACGATGGATTCAAACAATCAAAATAAGCAGCTGTAATGGACTGATGTTTCAATCAATCAACCAGCCTTTATAGTCCGACTGTATGTTATTAGGCCTTCCACCACATCGTAAATATGACGGAAGGCTCAGTCTGAAACTATCGGGAGATTGAAACTTACGAGTAACTTAGGGAAAATCAAAGATCGCTCCATAAAACAAAAGACCCTAGAACCAGTTGACATTTTTCGGGGTTTCTTAGCCAAATGACAAAATACGAAACCTATACAGATTCGTTTCTCATTTTAAATCTGTACAAGATGCTTAAATGAAATTGATATAATTTTATGATATTTGCTGCTGCGGAACCCTTCATAGGCGAACCCGACTCGCATTTGGCCATTTTTTTGTTTTAAGATAGTTAAAGTAATGTACTAATCTAGTATATATAATATCATTTGCTGTTGCATTTAAACACAGATTATATTTAGCTAGAAGATTATTACATCATTACAACCTGGCCGTCTTCAAGGCAAGAGTGAATAGGCTGTTTTTAGGCAGGCATGATCCATCCTAGGCCGTATCATCACTTACCATCAGGTGAGATGGCGATCAAATGTCTGCTCATAGATTATAAAAAAAGATTATTAGAATAGAGGATCTTGAAATGCCAGCTTACGTCGGTAACTAATTCGCTCGCGTTAAATAGTTATGCAATATGTAAACGGTTAATGCCGGTCAAATTAGGTAATATTAGACATTGGTACTGTATGGTACGGTAAATCTTGTAAAGTATCCCTTACATTTAGGAACCAGTCCCATTTTTCAACCTTTCTATAAAACTGTCCATTACTGCAGATATTTATATAAATAAAGTCCAACTGACATTCACGCAGCGCTATCTAGCCCCAAGGTATGCATGGAGTATATACTATGGGTTATATGAACCATTACGGTTTTATGCTCAGCAGAGACCATCTTGTTTTCTTATCAAACAGGTTTAATGAATATTTTAACAATTGCGAATTTCGGTAACAAACATAGATATTTAGAATTTAATTATAACCGAAACTGTATGAGGGCTGCAATCGAAGCTGAAAATCTGTTACTCTCGTGAGATAGTATAGCTACATATAATTATTTTTAAATACCGATGATAGATATTTGACAGTGACATATTACTTAACTTTCTTGATAATTGGTGGCAATCGTGTAATTATTCCGTTATTAATAATCGGAAATGTGGGAGAGCCTAACTCAATTAGTCTCATGAATGCCTCCAACAGTGACATTGAGTCTGAATTATTACATCATCCATCATCATAGTTAGCCCATTTCCGCAGAATGCTCTATTAGTTAATATACCAATCTCCTCGGTTGGCTGCTCTTATTCGGAACCCTATTGTGGTAATGCAGCACTAAGAATACCGGATGTGTTGTAATTGATGTGATTCGGGAAAGCAATTCATAAAAGTTGTTTATACTTTTTGATTTCTCAACTTTGGATCATTCCAATATACAGAAACACGTTTGTTTGGTATAAAGATATGCAGATGTAATATCCAGCAATTCACAACGATATGTTTAATATATAATAATAGTATAGGACCATTTTTTTAACTACGTGGACTCGCATAAGCACATAACAGCCCACTGAAGCGAACAGTGGGGAGAATATCTCATACATTTAAATTTACTTAAAAAACGTTGATTTTTTCAATGTTGCATTACTTACAGCTTCCGTCACCTTAACCAAAATATCAGTACATTGGGTTGGCTGGTGTAACCTTTCTCTTCCTGTTTCGCGAATATATTTCCCCCATCATCATCTTCATCAACAGCTAATTATATGTCCCCACCAGGGAGGCCTAAGACGATTGGCTGACTTCACACACAACCTCTCAATTTCTTCGTAAGCGTGCGCAGGTTTCCCCAAGATGTTTTCCTCTACCGATTTCGATTAGCGTCGAGATATCCGAGCGTCGGATAACGTGCATATAATTTCGAAAATTTGAAATGCATTGGTATATAAAATTCGAAATACATTTGTATGTATATAGACCAATACAAACATACATGTTAATGCACACAAATGTTTGTACTGCCCGGGGATCGAACCCGGAACACTTGGCAACATAATAGCCCGGTATCCCAACCATTACACCAAATGGGTCATCAATAGTAGCAGTGGCATCCCTTCCGTTTCAAAATGTAACCCTTGATATGATTATTCGTACAAATATTTTTAGCGAAGTTGTTGTAGTTGACTTTTTGTAGAACCATCCATTTCTTGCTTTTAAAGGCCGCGTGCAGCTCGCCAACGGCTGCCCGTCACAAATTTGCGATATCGAAACGACTACCACTATCCGGCTACTGCAAGTTTTTTGCGAACAGTCCACCATTTTACATTTTTTCTAACACCCAAATATTGATGGTGGTGCGAGGGTTTTTATTTCAGTTGTACTGTTCATTTTTCCTACCTCGTTGCTACTCGTATCTGTGGTCTTTGATAGTTCATTTTTGATGTACAGAGTACGAACATAAAATAACCAAATACAAAGCTAAATGCTGGTACACCTTTCAGAACAATGAAAGAGAACAACCGCCTAAACAATCCGAGGAAGGCAACCCGTAACCGTACGCTGAAAGGATAATGAAAAAAAAGAAAAAGTAAAAATTAACTTCACAAATAAAAAGAAAAATATAAAAGCATGCCTGTAATATGCGAAACATTCATTTAATTCAACATTACACAAAATTAAAATAAAACATTAACAATCGTTTCTCATATTTATTCCGCGTATTACAGAGCGTACGCTACCCGGGGAATTCCGGAATCACTCAGTTGTTTAATATAAAATGGATTTGTCACAGCTCTGTTTTCCACTGTGTTATTTTTGCCGGGCAATTCGCCTATTGAATTTACATGCACCAGGCGCGCTTCCATTCCTGTCACCTCATGCATATGTATGGCGTTATGCAAACTGCAACTTTGCCTTTCATTGAACAAAAATAATTCAAACTACATTTGTTGACGTTGAAATGTGATATGGGCTTGATAATTGATATAATAGCACTTGTATTTACATCTTGATCAGTTGTGGAGGAATAATAATGAAGATTTGATTGGTGTAAAGACTAGAACAAACTAAGGTTATATATTAAAAGCCAGAAATTGAAAATATAAAGTTGATTGTGGCGTAATCTTCAGGAAGGCACACTATCCATTTTTAACTACCTGTATTCTTTTAGATCCAGCACACTTCACTATAAGTATTCCTCTGGCGATAAAAAGAGCAATAGCGGCAAACGAGTTTTTCTAAAGGCTACAAAATTTTACTACATACAAAGTCTATATAGGTATTTCTATAAATCTAAATAAAGATTTAAAAATTCCTCATTTTACATGTAGAACACAACCTAAACAAGAATTATCTATTCTGAGATAAGTAATCCATACTAATATATATAAATGTAAAAGATGTCTGTCTGTTCGTTTTTAACGGCAAAATAGAAAAACGAATAGACGTGATTTTGATGTGAAGATGGTTGAAGGAATGGAAAGTAACATAGACTATTTATTGCCCTATTATATCTTAGGAGATCGCAGTTTTATCTCAACTTTATTAAAGAAAGAAAAATAGCAAGTTCGAGTTTTTTGGGAATAAATATTTACTTTACTTATACGTAGTTAGCGTTAGCCCAAAGTAACTATTAAGAACCACGTTCAAAGACGTGGGCAAAAGCTAGTATCTTATAATTATAAATTATCCTACTGTTAGAAGAAGAGAGCCGTTTATTATATCTCGTATTATTTTAAGCTAATTCTATTGACTTCAGCAATATTTATAATTGAAATTTTACGATAAAATCTTTCAAGGCACACGTAAGTACTACCTATGAAGTGACATTTCCGAGCATCATCAAAACACTATTTTGATAAACCTTTACCATTGATATTGAATGTGGTGATTCATAAAAGCGGATATGAGAACCTCGGACTTACAAACAGGGTAAATTGGGGGCAATATCAAGAAAGCTGACCCAGGCTTCAAAAGGGATGCCTTTCTATGTAAAAAGATATTGAATACGATAAATTCTCAAGCTTTATGTACATTTAATGAAATGGTGGAAAAAGTTACATTCTTGCTCTCGTACTTAGTTCAACACGACGAATACGTGTTTCGGATATAATACGGGTTTTATATTCGCCTACTTATTTACTAATAAAAGTTTAATATTGGGCTTTAGTAACGATGTTTACGACGTTTAGTAACAAAGCAATACTTTTACTTATTCAATAACTTAAACTTGATATTTATTATGACTTTGTGTATATGTGTGTGTAATTTAACAGATAA